>VMDO01016075.1:0-49043 GCA_007922755.1 Pedetes capensis | reverse complement strand
CAGGAGTTTGAGGCCAGAAGTACACTGCCTAACTTAGTGAGACCCTGAATCAAAATAAAAAATAAGTCCCCAGTGGTAGAGTATTACTTGCAAAGTATATATGAGGCCTGAGGTTCAACCCCCAAGTATGGCAAAATAAATGAAATAAAATGAAATGAAATGAAATAAAATCTCTTTTAGATTATTTACTTGCTCATGAAATTAGAAAAAATAATTTTATATATGATTAAAATTTTTTATCTTTATGCACATTATATAATTAATGATAAGAATTACTTTCCATTAATCATTGAAATATGCTACTTTATAAGTAGAGTCATTTTAGAACTGGTTTAGAAGATTATCATATCTTCAGTGATTTCATAGTATATAACCCTGCACAGAAGATAAACATGACATCCATATATTTAAGATTAATTTAAACTCCCTTTTAAAGTTAATATCTGCTATGTTACTTGTTTGGATATCTTCTTTCATGTCAAGTATGAATTCAGTTTTCTAGAGGAAATAGCTCTAAACTGAACCCTGACTGACCAATTAATCTATCATCATTGCTCTTCTTCTTGGGTACAATTTTTAGTTCACTAAATTTGAGTTAATATGAACCATGCAAAGGTCCACTTCAATTGGGGAAGATTAATAATTTTCTATTTTCTTTTTTTATAATATTTTCTCTAGTCTTGAATCCAAAAGCAAGCAGACCAGAGCTATTCAATGTCCTTTCGCCATGTGAAGAATGAAAATGAAGCTAACACAGGGAAGAGAGGGCTGGGAGAAGAAAGCAAAGAAATCAGGTCCTACAACCCTTCCAGTGTCAGAAGCCAACTCAGATCTGCATTTCTCCACCAAGAAAGCAAACAGACTCTGACACTGTTCAAGACAGTTTCTTTGGTTACTAATTTAACAATATTTCATTCATTCAGTGCGTTCCAATTGGGCATTCATCTACTTAAGAGATTTGTATTAACCATTTATACTGTATGAATAAATACCCCGATTGCCAGAGGAGTTAAAGATGTATAGTACCATGTACCCATTCTCAAACAACATAAGATCTAGCAGAGAAAGACATGACTATATATATTTCTGATATCTGGAAATATGTAATAAATAACACATCTTCTTTCTTCTTTATTTTTAATGTTCACAGCTTGAACTGCAATTCTCACCTGTTGATAAACTCTATTAGAAATGACCTGTCCCATTCAACAAATGCCCATCTCACGATATCTCTTGGTTTATGCCCTACCACTTAACCTCTAGCTTGCTGTTTCTGCTCTTTGAGGGATATCCCCATTACATCACAGCCTAAAAGTCTTTGCATATATCTTTCCTCAGTCTGAAATATGCTCCTCCCAGCAGTATATAGACAGGGAATTACCATAAAATCAAGTGGGATTCAGAAGAGGGCGGAGAACTAGGAACATCATTGCTGATGTCAGGTGGATATTAGCTGAAAGCAGAGGATATCAGAAAGATGTCTATCTATGTTTTATTGACTATGCAAAAGTATTTGATTGTGTGGATCATAACAAATTATGGATAACACTTCGGAAAATGGGAATACCAGAACACCTAATTATGCTCATGAGAAATCTGTACGTGAACAAGGAGTCAGTTGTTCGAATAGAACAAGGAAACACTGAGTGGTTTAAAGTTGAGAAAGGTGTGCGTCAGGGCTGTATACTTCCATCCTATCTCTTCAATTTATATGCTGAGCAAATAATCCAAGAAGCTGCACTTTATGAGGAAGAACGTGGCATCAAGATTGGAGGAAGACTCATTAACAACCTGTGTTATGCAGATGACACAACTCTGCTTGCTGAAAGTGAAGAGGATTTAAAACATTTACTGATGAAGATCAAAGATCATACATAGCCTTCAATATGGGTTACGACTAAACATCAACAAAACAAAAATCCTTACAACTGGTCAGCATGCAACTTCACAATCAATGGAGAAAAGATTGAGGTTGCCCAAGATTTTGCTTTGCTTGGCTCTATAATCAACACCCGTGGAAGTAGCAGTCGAGAAATCAAAAGACGCATTGCTCTAGGAAAAGCTGTGGCAAAAGATCTCTTTAGAGTATTGAAAAGCAAAGATGTCACATTGAAGATGAATGTGCATCTGACTCATGCCATGGTATTTTCAGTGGCATCATATGGTTGTGAAAGCTGGACATTGAACAAGAGAGACAGAAAAAGAATTGATGCTTTTGAATTGTGGTGCTGGAGACGTCTATTGAATGGACTGCCAAAAGAACCAACAAATCTGTCCTAGAAGAAGTGCAACCAGAGTGCTCCTTGGAAGCAAGAATGGCCAAACTGCGTCTTACATATTTCGGACATGTAGTCAGGAAAGATCATTTCCTGGAGAAGGACATCATGTTTGGGAAAGTGGCAGGTCAATGCAAAAGAGGAAAACCCTCCACTGGACGTATTGACACAGTGTCTGCAACAATGGGCTTAAACATAAATAAGATCGTTTGCCTGGCACAGAATCTGCGAGTGTTTCGATTTGCTGTACATAGGATGGCTATGAGTCGGACTCGACTTGATGGCACCTAACAACAACAACAAATAGATCCACAGGGCTTACTCCCTCACATCCTCCAAATGCCACATTGTAAGGAATAGTCCCCCAGAAAAGCTACCTATCCCTTTTTCCTGGCCTTTATTCCACTGCACTTGCCACTATTTGGCTACATTAAGTTGTCCATATAGTTTCTTTATTATGATATTATTTTATATCAGTGTTCTTCACTAGGAAAAATAAGTTCCAGGAAGATAGAGGTCTGGAGGAGATTGACCCAAAAGCAGCTAGCACGTGTGCATGTGACAAAAGAATATGACAGAGAAGCAATAAACATAACCCTAAGAGTTGGGGAAAACTTTCTGTAAAACCCTGAGCTGAAGGTTACAGAATAGATTTCAGAGCACAAATCAAACAGACAGAATGTAACAACAGTATTGGTCTGCCTCCAGGACTCCATGTTTGCATCATGACTTCATCCACTACCATTTTCACTGCTGTTCCTTACCCAAAGATACTAAATCAGAAGTAAAAATATTATTAAGCCTTATTTTCTCATAAGACCTTCTTGGCAAAGACAATGGTCTCATTTCCTGTAGCTTAACAGTTCTAACCCTTACAGAGACATAAATTCATTTCAGACTGAGATATTTAGTTCAACAATATTTTACTTTGGTTTTTGAATTTTTTATGTAAAATAAAAAATGTATATTTGTGAGGAAAGAAAATTTAAGCAACCTTACATATATAACCTAAAGAATCATACTTTTCATAAACTAATGTTGTTGTTGTTGTTAGGTGCCGTCGAGTCGGTATCTGACTCATAGCGACCCTCTGTACAACAGGGGAAACACTATTGTCAGTGCTTCTCTGCTGTTCATAGGGTTTTCAATGGCAGATTGAATTTTGGGAGGGGGTTGCCAGGTCCTTCTCCCAAGCCTACAGCTTCTGGTGTTCCCAGGCGGTCTCCCATCCAGGTACTAACCAGGCCCGACCCTGCTTAGCTTCCGAGATCTGACGGGATCAGATGCCACAGGGCTATGGCTGCAGGCAATCATAAACTAATAGGGCTTCTTATTTTTCATTTTAATTATTTTTGTACTTTACATTCTTAAAATTTATTAGCAAATATGTATGACCATTTCCAAGTGTATGACCATTACCAAAGTTTTCTTACCATACCATATCTATGCCTGTGTGTTTATGTGTGTCTGCGTATATTTGCATGTGAGGCATGCTATGCAAAAGCTCTACCAATGAGCCAGAATTCCAGGCCCTTTTTGGTTTTTTATTTTGAGACAGCAGCTGTCCAAGTTGTGAAGGCTGGCTCTGGCCTCAAATCTGTGATCCTTGTATTTCAACCTCTCGAATCACTGGTATTATAGGTGTGTGCCATACTGCCTTGGTACCAAACAATATTTTTGAATCATAAAAAGTTTATTTTTGAGGAAATTTAGTTGAAATATATGTAATATAGGCATGCTATATGTCATCTATATTTGCAAATTTTATAAGTTATACAGGACTATAGTAGGACAACAGTCATATTTTCTATTAAATATAATTTAAATAAATGACATTTAGTGATTTCAATTGTTATAGCATCACTAATAGCCTGGGGATTTCTATTTTAAAAAATAGATTTAACTTACAACATACTTAATAGACTTTAGTTTTTACAGCAATTTCAGGTTTGTAGAAAATGTGGACACAAAAATATATACAGGGTCTCCATGTATCTTTGTATCTCCTCTTTCCCAGTTTGTCTTATTATCATCTTGACTACTGTGATAAATTTGTTATAATTTTGTTGAGAAATACTAATACCTTAGCAATTACAATCAATATCATATCATACATTAGGGTTCATCCTGCACAGTACAATCTATGGTTTTAGATAACTATATAATGACATATGTCTACCATTTTAAATAACATTCAGAATATTTTTAATACCCTAAGAAATTCATGCTCTACCTAAAAAATAAAGTAACTATGTGTCCTATTAATATTTTGTGAAGTTATTAAATACTTTTACTAACTAATATTTTCACCAATGTAATTTTTCTTATTGTTTTTAGAAAAGCCAACCAGATATTACATAAATGGAAAAGTAAATGTGTGTCTATTGGGAGTGTCTACCTTACAACTAGAAAAGCAAAGAACCAAATCACAATAACAAAATTTACTAACTGCTCATAAAAATGATTGAAATATTACTTACCAACTAAAATATTATGGAGGCTAGTAAATGAGAGAGGAGCTAGGGAGCCAAGGTTACATTTTGGGGGAAAATATGACTAAGTGGGATACATGTAATTTTGTAGGAATAGAGCAATGACAGAAATATTAGGTAATTTTTCAAATAATATTTCTCAATCTTCACTGTGTATCATAATCACTCTGTATGTCTATTAAATTTAGATTGTTTTTGTCTGAACCTCCAGGAATCTAATCAAGACTAGTGTGGTAGCATTCAGATTCCAAGCATTTTTACCAAGAAACCATATTGACTCTGATACAAGTTGTCCACAGACCAGAGCAGGAGAAGCTAACTTGAAAATGAGACTATACTTGAGCTTTCAGACAACTCTGGTTAGGTACTTTTAACACACAGAACTAATATTTGTGGTCAGTGTCAAAACAGGTAGATGCCACCTCAGCAAGTGACTTGGCTCACTCTCACACTATGTACTATATATTTATTCTAAATCATTTTACTGATGTTTTTCTAATCTACCTCCAGGAAAATAAAGTTTCCTCTTGAATGCTTTTCCAAGATATAATTGAAATTACAGCCAAGAAGTTTTTGTTCTGTATTTCATTTGCTATAATTTGTTAATGTGTGTCTATTTTATTTGATTTATGACTCTTTGATGACTAACAACTGACCTCCATTCTCTATATGAACACACTAATGGAAGCAATTCCAATCGCACTGTTTTTCCATTAGATTAATTCCCTCCCACCACTTTAACCTTTCTTCACAGTGCCTCTTCTCTATGCATTGACTCATTTTTATTATTCACCATATTCTGTTAGGCACCTCAAAACTATTGAAAACTGACACAATAATCTGTTTATAACTAATGTGCAACAGGGTAGAGCAATTCCAGGACTCTGTAAGGGCAGTTTGCAGACAACAAATAATAATGGCATTTGAATAAGGGTTGTGTGCCTTACAGGATACTTCTACATGCATTATTCTACTTATTAGACAGCCTCGTGAGGTGGATTTAAAAACGCTTCAATTTTATATTTAAAAAAATCTACGTTTAGAAATGGTAAGGAAATCAGCTCCAATTTCACAACTATCTCTCAAAATCCCCTGTTCTTGTTGCTACCCCTATATATTTCATGTTAATACAGAATGACCAAGAGATCGGGAATGTGGTAGATCTGTTGGGGTTTTAGCTCTAGCCCGGCTAAGATTAGGGCCAAACCCTCAACATAACAATGTGGTCGATGTCGGGAAAGAAGGACCCAGGAGACCTTCTGGTGGTTAAACAAGGGTAGGTAAAGTTTATTGGGGTGCTCCCCTGATGGAGAGCAAGGAGCAAGCGGCCCCTATAGAGCAAAGCCCTATCCCTTTAAGTGCTGGCTCTAGGCCTGCAGCATGGAATGCTGCAGGCTAAGTGCTGGTACAGCTCAGCCTTAAAGGCACAGCCACAGCCGCTGGTGTTCCGTGGAGGTCTGATGGTCTTGATTCTCGCGGCTCGCCTTCTTTACCTCCCTCCTTCCCAAGGATAGGAGGAATTGGGAGGCTCTTTGTGGCTTGCTAGATGTCTTGGCTCTTCGGGGCTCTTCGGGGCTTGATCTCGCCAGCTTGCTAGATGGTCTAGCTGGATTAGGGAGCACTGGTCCAGGTGATGAGGTTCAGGAGACGGTCAGAGAGGTCAGGATCAGTGGTGCTACAGTGGGTGAAGATGGGGTCCAGGAGCCCTGCTTTTATAGGGTCCTGGAGGGGTCACATGGTGGGATTCAGCCAATCAGGGCACACACCTGACAGGTACAGCGGGTAAACTGACATACCTGCCAGGTGGGGACAGTTATTACCTAAAAGTGGTGAGGGGAGCCAATCAAAATTAAGGTGGTTAGGACAGGTCAAGCTGGCCGGGGGCCATCTTTGCTCACTCGATGGGAGGGGCTGGTTTGAGTGAGTGAGATGAGCCCTGGGGTCAACTAGGGGTCAGCCCCTCAGGCTGTTATGAGGGACCCTAGCTGAAAAATATAATTTTAAATATACCCAACAGTAGATCCAACTGGAAGGTCCCAGTAATGGAAGCCGTTGAGTCTCACAGTTCCTCATGAATTGTTTTAGAGTGAAATCCAATAATACTTTTCTCACCAGAGTCCTCCAGATGATGGTCTTCTAAAGATTGGTTTAGATCTTTTGTTATAATGCCACAATGGAATTATCTCCAATACTTAACCTTGCTAAAGATTTGTCTTCCTGCTGGTAGCACCTTTGAATACATTGGGTAATATTAGAGAACTTTTCACAATGGTTTATGGTTTTCCCTCTTTGATTCACTGTTTTCATTTCTTAAGTTAGGGTTACTGAGGTAGAATCTATGTACATTAAAATTCACCCAAATTCATCCTTTTTGGTATGCTTGCCAATTAATTATGACAAATATATATATGATTATTTTACCATGACAACCATCAGGGTATGGGATACTTACTACTATCACCTCTTAAAGTCCTCTCATTTCATTTTGTCATTAATTCTCTGTTTCCATCCGTAGTCCCTGGAAACCACTGATCTGGAATTTAGTCATTCCAGATGCTATATAAAAAAAATGAAACCTTTTGAAAGTGACTTCTTTCACTTGTACACAGCAGTAGTCTGTTCTTATATATTGTTAAGTAGTATTTCATTATATTTATATATCATACCTTGTTTAATTCTTCCTCAGTTGATAAACATTTGAGTTATTTACATTTTCAAGATATTATGAATGAAGGTACAAGAAAAACTCACATATAGGTATTTGCATGAGCATACTTTGTCATCCTCTTTTAAAAAAATAGTTGGCAGTGGGATTTCAGGACCATCTGATAAGTATAGGTTTAATTTTTTTTTTTTTTTTTTTTTTTTTTTTTTTTTTTTTTTTTTTTTTTTTTTTTTTTTTTTTTTTTTTTTTTTTTTTTTTTTTTTTTTTTTTGCAGTACCGGAGATTGAACCCAGAACCACGCACTTGCATGTTCTGCAAGTGCTGTACCACTGAGCTGCACCCTTAGCCTTTTTTGTTTTGTTTTGTTTTTTTACCTTTTTTGAGACAGGGTCTCACTAAGTTACACAGACTGCAGCTGGTCTCAAACTTGCGATCCTCCTGCCTCTGCCTCTCAAGTCACTGGGATTGAAGGTGTGCACCACTACGCCTGGCCTATAAGTTTAATTCTACAAAACCTTCGAAATTGTTTTCAATAGTGTATGATTTTTGCATACTCACCATCAATGCATGAGACTTCTAGTTACTCATTATCTTCCTCTGTACTGTCATTATATGGTTGTTAATTTTAGCCATCCTGGTAGGTATGCAATGGTACATTGCTTGGTGTTAATATGTGTTTCTCTAATAATTAATGAGGTTGTTTACACAGGCTTATGTGACATCAGTAGTTCATCTTTGGTGATGTGATTTTTAGAATCTTCTATCTATTATAAAAATTGGGACTTTTTTATTCCAAGTGTAGAGTTTTGAGAATTCTTATGTGTAATAAATATGTCTTTTATTGGATATGTTTTGCAAATATTTTAATTCATGTATGGCTTCGATTTTGTTTTCTTAAATGTATTTTTGGGTTTTTAATTTTGTAAAGTTAAATCATTTATTAAATTTTAAAAATCTTTGTTTAACCAATGTTAACTATGAGCTTCTCTTATATTTTCTTCTAGAAGTTTTATTACATTAGGTTCTAGGTCTGTGATCCATTGCAAGTTTCCTTGTTCTTATTTCAAGTTTTCTCCTTATTATCCCAGCATCATTTTTCTTTCTTTTTCTTTTTCTTTTTCTTCTTTTCCTTTTTTCTTTTTTTTCTTTTTTTTTTCTTTGTGTGAGTGTGTGTGTGTGTGTGTGTGTGTGTGGTACTGGGGTTTGAATTAGGACCCTCACTTGCATGCTTTGCAAGTGCTGGACCACTGAGTTGCACCCTCAGCCCATTTTTTTTACTTTTGGAGACAGGGTCTCCCTAAATTATGCAGACTGCCGCTGGTCTCAAACTTGCAATCCTCCTGCCTCCGCCTCCCAAGCTGCTGGGATTACAGGTGTGCAACACTGTGCACAGGTTCCAGCATCATTTTTCAAAGGACTATTCATTTTCTATTGAATTACCTTAGCATTTTTATTAACACCATTTTCTAACCAACTGAGTTAAGCATCCAGCCATCCTTGGCATCTTTTTCTGAAACATCATTTATCTATTATATATGTAGGTTTGTTTTATGTGTCCTCATTAGTTCAATTGATCTATAAATATATGTCTATCCTCATTCCAATACCACACATTATAAAGAGAGTGCTCTCAGGGTACTCTTCTTATAAAACTTGACTATTCTAGTTTATTTGTTTTCCTTATACATTTTAGATTTAGCTGTCACTTCCTAAAAAATATTGATATTTTGGGAGTGTAGAGATAAATTTGGATGAAACTGATACCATACAATATTGATTCTCCTAAGCCACAAACACATTATAGGCCTCAATTTATTTGTTTACTCCCTCTTATTGACAGTTTATATTTTAACCATACAAATATTAGAATTACTTTGTTAATTTACCATTAATTTATTTTCAATGCATTCACAAGTCTGAGTTACTTAAATGCTCAGTGCTCCTATGTCTCTGGCCAATAAAAATTTCAATCTGAGGAGACAGGGCAAGATGGCAGATTGATAGCACTCTCTAAGATACCCAGTGAAACAGGAGAGCTAAAATAGAGAAATATAGATTTTATACTGAATAGGGAAATAAAGAAAAAAGAAAAATAGTTCACAAAAGAGTTGGATAGATAGTCTTGACTGCAGGTAGATAGTCTTGACTGCAGGTAAAATGAAAAACAAAAAAAAATTCAGAAAGATAGATCAGAATAAAGGCAACTACACATTCTTCTCAGTACCACATAAATTGTTTTCTGAAATAGACTACATTTTAATTCACAAAACTTGCCATAATAAGTACAATAATATTGAAATCATTACTTATACCTTATCAGATCACAATAGAATAAAACTAGAAGTCAATAGCAAGGAAAACTACAAGACTGTTATAAATGCAGGTAGATTAAATGATACACTTCTGAATGATCAATTGGTCATCAAGGAAATCAGAAAAGAAATTAAAAAGTACCTTCAATCAAATGATAATGAAAACAAAACCTACCAAACTGAATGAGACACAGCAAACACAGTTCTAAGATGGAATTTCATATCCATGAATGCCTACATTAAAAAGATAGGAAAGGTCCAATTAAATAAATTAATGATATAGCTTAAGGCACTTGAAAAACAACAAGAAGCCAACCTTAAAACTAGCATGTGAAAAGAAATAATTAAGATCAAGGCAGAGATTAACAAAATAAAGATTCAAAGGACAATTCAGAAAATTAATGAAACCAAAAGATGAATCTTTGAAAAGACAGACAAAATTGATAAGCCCTTAGTCAAACTCCCCTGAAAAAGAGAGAAAAGACCTAAGTTAATAAGATTAGAAATGAAAAGGGGGTCATAACAAATGACACTAATGAAATATAGAAGACCATCAGAGACTACTTTGAGAACTTATACTCTCCAAAAAACAAGAATACAGCAGAAATGGATAAAGTCCTTAACACTTTTGACTTACGAACATTAAATCTTGATGATATAAACAAATCAAATGGAACTATAACAAACAACAAAATTGGAGGAATAATAAAGAATTTCACCACAAAGCAAAGTCCAGGTCATGATGGGTTTACAGTTGAATTCTATCAAAACTTTAAAGGAGCATTAATATGTATTCTCCTGAAACTAGTCTATAAGATAAAAATGGAAAGTATACTACCAATTGTATTCTATGAAGCCAGCATCACCCTGATACCAAAACTAGACACAAGGACATTACAAAAAAAGAAAACTATAGGTCAATATCCCTGATGAATGCTAATACAAAATCCTTAATAAGACCATTGCAAACCAAATACAGAAATACATAAAAAAGATCATATACCACCACCAGGAAGGCTTCATACCACAGATAAAAGGCTGGTTCAACATATGCAAATCAATTAATGCAACTCAGCATATCAAGAGACTTGTTAGGTGCCATTGAGTCAGTTTCTGACTCATAGTGACCCTACGTACAACAGGGGAGACACTATTGTTAGTGCTTCTCTGCTATTCATAGGGTTTTCAATGGCAGATCGTTTTTTGGGAGTGGGTTGCCAAGTCCTTCTCCAAATCAACAGACTTATAGACAGAAATCTCATGATTATCCTAATTGATACTGAAAAAGCTTCTGACAAAGTTCAATTTCTCTTAATAATAAAATCCCTGTAGAAACTGGGTAAAGGGAACATATGTCAATATCGTAAAGTCCATATATTAAAAACCCATGCCCAACATTATATTAAATCCAGAAATATTGAAAGCATTCTCTCTAAAATCAGGAACAGGACAAAAATGTCTGTACTCTCCTCTCTTATTCAATATAGTGATTAAAGTTCTAGCTGGAGTAATCAGGCAAGAAAAAGAAATAAAAGTGATATAAATAGGAAAAGAAGATGCCAAATTATCCCTACTTGAAGATGATCTTATATTTAAAAGATTCTAAAAACTCCACTAGAAAACTCTTAGAGCTAATTAGCTCCTTCAATAAAGTAGCAGGATGCAAAACTAACAATAATCAGTAGCATTTCTTTATACCAATAATGAACAGGAAGAGAAAAAAATCAAAACAGCAACCCCATTCACAGTAACCCACTAAAATATAAATATTTAGGAATAAATCTTACCAAAGATCCTGAAGACCTCTACAATGCATACTTCAAAACACTAAAGAAAGAAATCAAAGAAGATACTAGAAGATGGAAAGACCTCTTTTGCTCATGGATTGGAAGCATTAATATTGTGAAAATGGCTACACTAGCAAAAGCAATCTACAAATTCAATAAATCACCATCAAAATCCCAATGATATATTTCACAGAAATAGAAAAAAATCCTAAAATTCATATGGAAGCACAAAAGATCTCATGTAGTCAAAACATTCATAAGCAATAAAACTAGTGCAAGAGGTAACACAATACCTGACTTTAAGCCATACTATAGGACCATAGTAGGAAAAACAGCTTGATACTCTCACACAACAAGAAATGACAACCAATAGAACAGAATTGAAGACCCAGATATACACCCATGCAACTATAGCCACCTGTTCTTTGCCAATGGTGCCAAAGGTATACATTGGAGAAAAGATTCCCTTTTGAGCAAATAATCCTGGGAAAATTGGATATTCATATGTAGAAGAATGTAAGTAGACTTGTACTCTTTAACCCATATGGAAAGCAACTCAAAATGGATCAGATATCTCAACATAAAACTAGAAACTTTAGAACTACTATAAGAAAATATAGGCAACACACTCCGACACATAGGCATAGGCAAGTACTTCCTTAACAAGTCTCCAGTAGGCCAGGAAACTGCATGAAGAATTGACAAATGTGATTACATAATACTAAAAAGCTTCTTTATAGAGAAAGAAACAAGTAACAGAGTAAAGGAAAAGCCCACAGAATAGGAAAAAATCATTGCATCCTACTCATCTGCCATAGGATTAATATCTAGCATATTAAAAGAACTCAAGAAAGTAAACACCAAAGGAACAAATAATCCAATAAATAAGTGGGCAAAGGAATTGAACAGACAATTTTCAGAAGAAATACAGATGGCCAATGAAAACATGAAAAAATGTTTATTATCTTTAGCTTAGATGGGGTTTAGCTCAGTTGGTAGAGTATGCACTGTGCTCTCTTTGAGCCCAAGTTTGATCCCCAGCACCAGAAAAATGGGAGAAGGACGTGACAATCTACTCCTGAAACAATCGGCCATTGAAAATCCATGAGGGCCGCTATGAGTCAGATCATCTTGACAGCACCTAGCAGCAACAACAACAATCCTTAGGTATCAGGGAAATGCAAATTAAAACTTCACTGTCATTCAAACTTAACAAAACAACAACAAATGCTGGCCAGGGTGTAGAGAAAAAAAGAACACTTTTACACTTCTGGTGGGACTGTAAATTAGTTCAGCTACTATGGAAACCCCTATGGAGGTACCCTAGAAAACTAAAAGTATAACTATCATATGATCCAGATATGCAGCCATAGCCCCGTGGCATCCAATCCCGTCAGATCACGAAAGCTAAGCAGGATTGGGCCTGGTTAGTACTTGGATGGGAGACCGCCTGGGAACACCAGGTGCTATAGGCTTGCGAGAAGGACCTGGCAACCCACTCCCAAAAATCAATCCTCTGTTGAAAATCCAGTGAACAGCAGAAAAGCATTGATGATAGTGTTTCACCTATTGTACATAGGGTCACTCTGAGTCTGATACAGACTCGATGGCACCTAACAACAACAAGGAGTATACTCAAAGGAAGATATATCATCACACCACAAGGACACCTGCATTTCCAAATTTTCATGAAGCACTATTCACAATTGCAAGGGTATGGACTTGATCCAGATGTCCATCAACAGATGACTAGATTATACGTATATGTATATGATGTAATATTATTCAGCAAAGGAGAATAAAATTATGACGCAAAATGTATAGAACTACAGATCATCATTTTAAGCAAGCTAAACCAGACTTAAAAAGAGAAATATCACATGTTCTCTCTCATGTGTGAGCTAGATCTACCTTAAAGAAAAAAAATATATATATATATATATATATATATATATATATATATATATATATATATATATATATATATATATATATATATATATATATATATATATACACACACATATACATATAATCATATTCATTTAATATTAGAAAATACAAGTTGACCCAATATGAGGGAGGAGGGGGAAAGGGACAGGGAATGGACAATCGGGTAGGAAAGAGGGGAAGGGAGAACATTTAAAGGGATAAAGAGGGAGGGAGAAAGTACAAAATATAAGATGCAACTCTATGAAAATCAAAAAAGAATTCATGCTCTAAATTGCAATTGCATGCAACTATTATTACATGTTAATCAACTTTTCCCTTTTTGTTTGTTCTGTAAAATGTTTAAGGTGATGAATTAATTTGTGAGTATGGCTATACTACCAAAATCAATCTACAAATTCAATAAATCACCATCAAAATTCCAATGATATATTTCACAGAAATAGGAAAGAAAATCCTAGAATCCATCTGAAAGCATAAAAGATCTCATATAGTCAAAACATTCCTAAGCAATAAAAATACTGCAAGAGGTAACAGAACACCCAACTTTATACTACAGAGTCATAGTAGGAAAGACAGCTTGGTACTCTCACAATCTTGATTTGATAATTTCATAATGGATATTGTTGTTGTTAGGTGCTGTCGAGTTAATATCCGACTCATAGTGACCCTAAGTACAATAGGTTAAACACTACTGTCAGTGCTTCTCTGCTATTCAAAGGGTTTTCAGTGGCAGATTGATTTTTGGGAGGGGGTTGCCAGGTCCTTCTCCCAAGCCTACAGTATCTGGTATTCCTAGGAGGTCTGCCATCCAAGTACTAAGCAGGCCCTACCCTGCTTAGCTTTTGAGATCTGATGGGATTGGAAGCCACGGTGCTATGGCTGCAGGTCTCTTAATGGATATATGAACTGAATTATCACTGTATCCCACCAATATGCATACTTAAAATACAAATAAAAATTCAATCTAAGTATCATTATAGTTTCTCCCTTGGGATGAGAAAACCTAGATATTCTGCTCAGTCTACAACATTAGGAGGGAGATGTTTGATTACAGCTAAATTGCTCTATATTCTAATACATTTGATTCACTAACATTATGACTTAAATCAATGAAAATGGTGAGATTCTGAAAACATGGAGGTGGAATTTGGACACTATCTTACACATAATTAAAATTGGTGGCTGGAGCACAGAAGAGAAATCATTGTTTATAGATCTTCCTCATTGGGTAAAGGGGGAGCCCTAATTTTTAAAGATGTTGAGGATGATTCTAATCATTAATTAGGTTTGAAAACTATAAACATTCTTCTAAGGACCCATCTCTGTCCTTCTCTTGCCAATCTTATAAAACATTCACTTATTTATGTTTATTCATGGAAAATATACAAACAAATATGTTAATACAAAAGTTTGTGAAAATATGCCTGTGGCTCTTTGGATTCCATAGACAATCCAGTATGGATATTTCTTATACGATTAACTGGGTTGCATATTCATGCTTACACTGAGGACTGATGGAGTTAAATGAAACTACCTTGCATACTAATTCTTCAGACTACTTGCATTCAATATCTTTATTGCCTTCTCACTTGATTTAGCTTCATTTATGTTGTTCTTTGCATGTAAGTGAGAATCAGCTAAAATAATGTAAGTATATGGGAGAGATGTAGTTGATTATTCCATGCCACAAGGGAGGAAGAGACCACCAAAAAAAAAAAAGAAAGAAGAAAAAGGAAAGAAAATAAATGAAGAGAAGACAAAAAAGAAAAGAAAAGAAAGAAAATGAAGGGGGAAATGAAAACAAAAGAAAAGAGAGGAAAAGAAAAGAAAAATGAAAAAGTTTCAGTGCTCATGAAGTATAAATACATTGGGGTGGAAGTCTTTTATGAATTTAAAATATAAAAAAAAATCAATGTTGTATTCCCAGAAATAAGGTATCAACATGACTTCATTCTGATGTGCAATAAAGGTAAAGGCCAAATTAACAAAAATCCAATCAAAAGACTTGCTTTTCCACCACTAATTTGATTGAAAAATACTGAGAACTATTTCAGCTTTGATCTTTAAGATTCATTATGCAGATTACGTTCTGTAGCTGTGACAAAATTCTTGAAAAACTACATTTAAAAGGAGAAAATATTTGTTTTGGCACACGGTTTCAGAGGTTTCTTTCCATGGTTATTTGACTCTATGGCATCTGGACCTGTGGTGATGCATACCATTATGGTGCAGAGTACAGGGTAGAGCAAAGTTCCCCACATCATTGAAGCCAGGAAGCAGGAAGATAGAGCAAGAAATGGGCCAGGAGCAAGAGGTACTCTTTCAGGACATGTTCCTAGTGGTCTGTTTCCTCCAGACAGGCCCAACTCTCTAGAGTTTCCACCAGCTGGGGATCAAGCCTGCAAAATGTGAGTCTTTGGGCCAAATCCAAACTATAACATTTATTACCAAGGCAATTGAATCCCAAATGTGAATTCAATTGTATATTTTGTAATTCATGGATTTGAATTTTAGAAGTATAAAAAATGATTAAAATCATCATTCAATAACCTTCTTAAATGATTTCCTTCCTGTATTATATTGCCTTTGTTAAGAGTATTTTAAATTATTTTTATAGGGAGAGTTTTCAAAATTTGTCAAAGTTCACTTTATATTTCATACTTATATCTTAAGATTTTAACTATCATGTATCTTTCATGACTTTCTGACAACCAAGACAAGTCTTACCTCAGGTAGGTTAATATGCACTATAGCAATGTAAACACAGTCTATGTTATTGGACAACAATCTGCTACTGACACCTATGGCACATATCAAATGAGAATGCATTTGTAAATGTCTTCAAATCATAAAATTAGCACTTCATCAGAAAGAGTGACATCAGTGTAAAAGAAACCAAACAGACATTGACCCAGGACCACAAGGTGCTGAATAAAACTTCCTTTGACCTTACAAATGTCCTACAAGTTTCTTGTTTCTCCTCCTCCTCCCCTTCTCCCTTTCCCTCTTCCTCCTCCTCCTCCTCCTCCTCCTGCTGCTGCTGCTGCTGCTGCTGCTGCTGCTGCTTTTCTTCTTCTTCTTCTTCTTCTTCTTCTTCTTCTTCTTCTTCTTCTTCTTCTTCTTCTTCTTCTTCTTCTCCCTCTTTAACCCAAAACTTATCTATATTATCATTGCACTCTGGCTGCTCTCTGCCCTTTTTTAAGTCCCTAGAAGAAAGTACCACCTGGGACTTTCCAGGACTACATCTTTCCCATTTCTGTTATTCCTTACTCTCCATGTTATTTGTTAGGTGCCATCAAGTTGAGTGTGACTCATAGTGACCCTCACAGGGTTTTCAAAGGCTGTTTCCGGATTGCCATGGGAGTGTGTTGCCAAGTCCTTCTCCCATTTTGCAGTGCTGGGAATCGAACTCGGGATCTCAGAGACTATAGTGCAGCGCTCTACCAACTGAGCTAAATTCCAGCCCTTTACTCTCCATAGTTCTCCTTAAAAGCAAAACACCAGTTTTTTAAATACTTCATTCCTTCTTTTGTAGTGTGGCTATGCTAGGTCCATGTATTTATCTGTCAACCTGTCTCACTGATTTTAAGATGCACTTGTTTTTTCATCTAGTAGTTTCTGAATTTAGGCATTTCATTTGATACATGAAAGTGATGTGCTAATGTTCTGTTTTGTTCTCTTAAGAATGCTACTGCCTCAATTATGTTTATTTCAATGGCGTTTGAAATACAGGAAACAGGGTACTTGTTATGAGTGCCATCTTTGCACCCCTAAGAGCATGTTTCCCCAAGTATAATTTGCATGATATTAGCTTATACAAATTAAGGGAGGCAAAATATCAATACATATTCTATTTTATGTTAATAGTTCTATGTGTAATTTACTGTGTGACAAGAAAAATATAGTATGTGCTTGAAACCCATAACATATAGGCATCTTTTAGGATTAAACTAAGTAAAAAACTGAGTTGCTTTAACTTAGGTTCAAAGAAAAATCCAAAGGAAGTAACACTACAGATGGGACAGAAAAATCATAAGTCCTATAAGCACAGGGGAGATAACTTGTTAATCATTGTATATATAGGTCTTCAAAATAACCACACAAGTATTGCATTTATTTGAATTCTCAATGTTTTGTCTCATTTAAGGTAGATTATGTTACTTAAAAACTTACACTAAAGAATGATAGTTTTGATCTGTAAAAATAATTCTTCAAACACAGATGCACTTTAATAGTAGAGCTTATGATTCTAAATGAGCAATTTATGGAGGGAAAAATAGGTTTCTGGTGTGTAAGTGCATGGAATAGCATTAACTGCTTCCACCAGCACCAGTTTTACCCATTCATTTTATCATTTTCCTTGCCCATTCGGTCATCATTCTGTGCATCTGAATACTCAAGTCCTTTACATTACATTTCTCCTTAAGAATGTCTGATTGGTGTAAGGTGAAATCTCAGGTTGTTTTAACTTGCATTTCCCTAATGGCTAGGGATGCTGAGCATTTTTTCATGTGTTTCATGGCTTTATGGACCTCTTCATTTGAGAACTGTGTATTCAGTTCCTTTGCCCATTTGCGTATTGGGTTATTTGTTTTCTTGGGATGTTTTTTTCTTGTGTTCTTTATAAATTCTGGTAATTAGCCCTTTGTCTGATGTACAGGATGCAAAATTTTTTTCCCATTCAGTGGAGGATTCCTTGGCTCTGTTAATTGTTTCTTTTGCTGTATAGAAGCTTTTTAATTTCATGTAATCCAATTTATCTATTCTTGTTGCAATTTCTTGAGCAATTGGAGTCTTATTAAGGAAATACTTTCCTCTGCCTATATGATGGAGTATATTGTCTATCTTGTCTTCTATAAGTTTTAAAGTTTCCGGTTTTATGTTGAGATCTTTTATCCATTTTGAGTTAATTCTCATGCATATTGAGAGATGAGGATCAGTTTTTATCTTTCTACATGCAGATGTCCATGTTTCCCAGCACCATTTATTGAAAAGGCTATCCTTTTTCCAGTTTACTTGCTTTGCTCCTTTGAGAAAATATGGTGCCTATAGTTATTTTGAGGTATTTGTGGGTCTTCTATTCTGTTCCAAATGTCTTCAGACCTATTTTTGTGCCAGTACCAGGCTGCTTTTGCTACCACTGCCCTATAGTATACCTTGAAGCCAGGAATTGTGATTCCACCTGCATTAGTTTTGCATCTTAAGAGTGTTTTGGCTATACGTGGTCTTTTATGGTTCCATATGAATTTTTGGATCATTTCTTCTATTTCTGTAAAGTCAGTCAGTGAAATTTTAATGGGGATTGCATTAAATCTATAAATTGCTTTTGGTAGGATAGCCATTTTTACTGTATTAATTCTTCCAGGAACAGGGAAAGTCTTTCCATTGTTCAATGTCCTCTGCTATTTCTTCCTTTAATGTTTTGAAATGTTCCTTGTAGAGATCTGAAGTGTCTTTGGTTAGATTGATTCCAAGGTAATTAATTTTCTAGTGGGCTGTCATGAAAGTTATTTTTTTCTGAAATTTCCTTCTCTTCCTGTTTGCAGTTGTTGTAAAGTAAAGCTATTGATTTTTGTGCCTTGATTTTATATCTTGCCACTTTGCTGAAGGAGTTTATTAGTTCTAGAAGTTTTCTAGTTGAGGTTTTGGGGTCTTTCAGGTATAGAATCATATCATCTGCAAATAAGGATAATTTGATCTCTTCATTGCCAATCTGTATCCCTTTGATTTCTTTCTCTTGTCTGATTGCCCTGGTAAGGACTTCAATTACTATGTTAAATAGAATAGGAGAGAGAGGACATCCTTCCCTTGGTCCAGATCTAAGAGGAAATGGTTTCAGTTTTTCTCCATTTAATATAATGTTGGCTGTAGGTTTGTTGTAGATGGCTTTTATGACATTAAGGTATTTGCCTGTTGTACCTATATTTTCCCGAGTTTTTATCATGCAAATATGTTGTATTTTGTTGAAGGCCTTTTAAGCATCAATTAAGATGATCAGGTGGTTTTTATTTGCCAGTCTGTTGATATGTTGGATTACATTAATTGATTTCCATATGTTGAACCAGCCTTGTATCTGTGGTATAAATCCCACTTGGTCATGGTGAATAATCTTTTTTAATATGCTGCAGGATTCTGTTTACCAGAATTTTATTAAATATTTTTGCATCTAAATTCATAAGGGAAATGGGTCTATAATTCTCTATCTTTGATGAATCTTTTCCTGGTTTAGGTATCAGGGTGATGGTAGCTTTGTAGAATGAATTTGGGAGTGTTCCCTCCTCTTCTACTTTTTGGAATAATTTGAGGAAGAGAGATATTATATCTTCTTTAAAAGTTTGATAGAATTCTCCTGCGAACCCATCAGGATCTGGGCTCTTCTTTGTTGGGAGACTCACCGTACACCAGTAAGAATGGCCAAGATCAATAAAATAAATAACAACAAATGCTGGCGAGGTTGTGGGAGAAAGAGAACACTCTTACATTGCTGGTGAAGCTGTAATTTGGTTCAACCACTGTGGAAATCAATATGGAGGTATCTTAAAAAACTAAAAATTGATCTACCCTATGACCCAGCTATAACAATATTGGGAATTTACCCAAAGGGAGATGTGTCATCATATCACAGAGATACCTGCATCTCCATGTTCAATGCAGCATTTTTCACAATAGCAAGGATATGGAATCAACCAAAGTGCCCATCAATGGAAGAATGGATAAAAAAAACTATGGTATACACATTGGAATACTACTTAGCAATCCAAAAAAATGAAATAATGCCATTCATAGCAAAATGGATGGAATTGGAGAAAATTATTTTAAGTGAATGAATAGAAGCTCAGAAAGAGAAATACCACATGTTCTCACTCATATGTGGGAGCTGAATCAAAATTATAAGAAGGAAAAAGTCCTATACAAAGGTCAGATCATAATAAAAGAAAAAAAGCTAATACTAGTATTATTATAGATGGTCTAGACAATTCATGTAATAGTTCTGACAATGCAAAAAGAGAGTTCACTACAGAAAAAGTTTCTATCTTAAACAGAATTGGAACCCAAGGGTACATAGAAAAATATTACCATAAAAAGACAAGTAAATGGAAGAGAAGACTTTTTTTTTTTTTTTTTTTTTGGTGGTACTGGGGGTTGATCCCGGGGCCTCACGCCTGCATGGTTTGCAAGTGCTGGACCACTGAGCTGCACCCCCAGCCCTTTTATTTTTTTTCCTTACTTCCTGAGACAGGGTCTCGCTAAGTTATATAGACTTCCTCTGGTCTCAAACTTGCAATCCTCCTGGCTCTGCCTCCAAGCCGCTGGGATTACAGGCTTGCACCACCAAGCCCAGCTGAAGAGAAGTCTTTGATGGGGAGGTGGGTCGGGGGGAGGAAGCACACAAGAGGGTAAGGGGGAACTTATATGTATAATGTACAACAAAATGCATATATGGAAATGTCACAATGAAAAGCATGTCAGAATGAATCACATTAAGATGTACATTAAAAATTTCCAAAAAATAAAAAATAAAAAAGAATGCCTGATTACCACTGTTAAACTACCTAGGGATTAGATTTAAGCATAAATTTCCAAATTGTCATGATTTATAAACACCTTTTCAACTATGTGGTATACTCAGTGAAATAGAGGTTTAATTCTTAGATTGTTGGGGAGGGTTATGATTTTTACTCCTCTCATATCTTGGAATCTCTTCTTCCTCATTCTGCATATTATATAAGTGAATCACTTTATGGGTCAATGCATTTTTGTCCGCCATTAGAAGACTTGGCAAAGAACTATGGGAGAAGTAATTTGAGAAATTCTCCCTTGATTTATGCACATTTTAAGAATATAGAAATGCAAGTATAGAAAGATTTTATATGACCCCTATACAGTAAGAAATTATTGTAAAGCAATACATTAGCTCTGGACCAGAAATCAAGTATTTTGTTCTTATTTATGCCACCCCTATTGTAATCCAATTTTTTCATCATTTCACCACAGTTCAGTTTGCTTCACGGTAACATAGAAGTTTCATCCACACGATTTCCAAAGTCAAATTTCACGTGGAAATTTCCTTGGTTCTATGATAGTTTATGGTTACTCTATGAATGGGATAAAGGGAGAATATAAAACAAACCAGTTTATTTGTCTTTTACTCATCTGCCCAAATATCTATTAGAAATAAAGACCTCTAAATGCTATCACAATTGATTCATTGCTAACTATTTTGTTACCCTCATCCACTTCTTTCCAAAATGATTTATCTTTACATATAAAGATAGCCATACAAATAATTCCATGGGTTCCTATTGAGTAGCCTGATGGTTTAGATGGAATTAAATAGAATCCTTTCAACAGAGATGATATTAACTATAAAAAACACAATTTGTGCAGCACAGTAATGTGTGTGCCTGTGCACATATATTTTCATTATAAAGGTGTTACAATTCAAAATTTGTCAAAAATAAGATTAGGTAAAATATGTTCTCCTTCAGAGGAATCCTTTAAAGTAAACTTTCAATTAAAGCTCCCAAAGGGCTTTAGATTATAGCCAGCCACCTCCACCCCATCCCCAATGGTAATTCAAGACAGCACTAAATTTAACATGCCTTTACTGGAACCTGGTGGCTCCTGCACAATAGCAGGCTGTGTGCTGCCAATCCTCAGGATGTACTCAATTTCTGAATTGCTGCACAGCAGCCCTGCTGATCTTTAATCCTTGTGAATACAGCATTGCCACATGCCCAAGACTTTCAGATGATTCATTTTTAAAGGGAAAAAAAGAAACAATAAGAAAGTAAAAGCTCAACGCAACAAGTTAAAACACATCCTGTGAAGCAAAAATTTTGATATGGGGGAAAATGATTCAGTAAATAATTTAAAGACAGGCAGTACCCTATATTGCAGATGGCTCATGTTCTAAAACATCATTTGTAGACCAGTTATGTGGAAATTTGAATGTATTTGTCTACAGAAATAATGCTTTACTTGTCAGTTGGGTTCCTAGGTTAGGCCATAAAATCTTTTTTATCTGAGAACGTGCCTGATACATGTAATATATAAATGATATTGACTCTGTCATTCACAATAATATGTCTGTTGAAAAGAAAACCAAACAATATCATATCTGCTTTAAGCCTGATTCATTTATTCATTAATTCATTGAGTTCCTTAATAAGTTGTGGGTGGGGAAAATGTGGCCAAGGAAGCAGGCTTCATTCCTACCTTCATTAAAATTGTGATTGGCCTGCTTAGATACTAGCAGCATGTTCCATTAATGCGGACTGTAAAGAAGGCAACTGTATACTCTATCCAGTGATAACAGGGATGATAGATTCAGTGGAGCTATTCTTATGTGTGCTACATATTAGGCAGAAAAGAAAATCAATTCAGTGAAAGACTTAATATATCACATATAAGTATAAACATGGGTTTGAGTAATCAGGATCTCAATTTGTGTTAACTTTCTGTCACTGTGACAAGACACGAGATGATCAAGACGCTGTTGCCTTTAGGCCTGTGATGGTTCTGTTCAACTCATGGCAGTCAGGAACCAAGGAGAGAAAGGAAGGGCTGGGGTCCCAGTATATCCCTTAGAGGTACATCTGAAATGATTTTACTTCTGTCTTCCAGGCTCCACCTCTTAAATATTCCACAGCCTCCCAATATAGTCAAGGTCTGGGGACCAGTTTTCAACACATGAGTACTTTGGAAGGACATTCATAATCCAAACTGTAGCACAATTGGTGTCAATGAGTTTGGATGAAACTGTTAAAAGGTAGGAAGATTAAGGGTATCATGAGTGGGAAGGGCATTGATCTTAGAGTTATTATAGTTCTTGGTTGTTGTTATGTGTCATCACGTTGGATCCAATTCATAGTAACCCTCTTAGGGTTTTCATTGGCTGATTGTTTTGGGATTGTTTTGGGAGTAGATTGACACATCCTTCTCCCATTTTTGTCGTGCTAGGACATGCGTCCTCAGAGAGTGCAGGGTAGCACTCTACCAACTGAGGTAAACTCCATTATAATATCCATCTTTACAATAGAAGTAGAACATTTCAGCACTAATTTATCCATACCTTCTTTTTCTTTTAATGGTAGAATCCAGACCCTCATGCATACTTTTCAAGCATTCTACCACTGAGCTGCACGCCCTGCCCATTTTTCCTTTTCTTTTCTTTTTTTTTTTTTCTGCAGTACTGGAGGTTGAACCCAGTACTTCGGGCCTGCATGCTCTGCAAGTGCTGGACCACTGAGCTGTGCCCCCAGCCCATTTTTTTACTTTTTGAGACAGGGTCTCGCTAAGTTATGCAGACTGTCTCTGGTCTCCATCGAACTTGTGATCTTCCTGCCTCCACCTCCCAAGCTGCTGGGATTATAGACACTTTTTTTTTTTTGAGACAGAATCTTGGTAAATTATGCAGGCTGCCTCTGGCCTCAATCTTGTGATACTCCTGCCTCTGCCTCCTGTCACTGGGATTATAGGTGTGCACCACTGCACCAGGAGATCCATAACTTCTTATATTTAGAAAGTTAAAGAAACAGGGCCTAACTTGCCTTTGGCTATGTGTCTTTGGTCTGATGAATTTACTAAGGCATAATCACTAGCTAGGGACAAGGCTGAACCTTTCTTTAGAAGAAACTTCATCACCTATTTTCTTCAGCATCTGAGTTCATTCTCACTTGTTATCTTGACAGTGGCATCATTATTGCTGAAACCTGTTTATTTTCTATCAGCAGTTTCCAAAATCCTGGAGCAGAATCATTCCACCTATGTTTGAAAGTCTTCTGTTAAAACCTCCAAGTTCCTGTTGACAGGCTCTGAACCCAGAAAAAACTCAAGCCATCTGTGTTTGGCTTACTTTTCCTACCTACCCAGGTTTCCAATGATAACTGATACCTCTGTCATCTCTAGTTCTCACCATCTACTGTGTTGTTGTTTTGTTATTGTTAGGTGCCATTGAGTTGGGTCCAACTCATAGAGACCTTCACAAGGTTTTCATTGGCTGATTGTTTCAGGATTGTTTGAGAGTGTATTGCCATGTCCTTCTCCTATTTGTGTGATACTAGGGATTGAACTTGGATCCTCAGAGAGTGGGGAGCAGCATTCTACCAAATAAACTAAATTCCAGTCCCAACCTTGTTATTGCAGGGTTCCCTCAAGTCAGATCTGACTCATAGAGACCCTATGTACAACAGAATGAAACACTACACTGTGCCATGTACATGATCTTTTTATGTTTGAGCCCAAAGTTACAACCATTATGTTTCTTCATTTTGAGTCATGCCACATCAGCAAAAGGAGGTCCCAGGTCTTTCATTCCTATCATTAAGGTTGGCTCTACTTTGAGGAAAGAATTCTTCCCCAGTTGTTTCTTAAATGCCATCCAGCCTGGGGGACTCATTTTCCAGCATTATATTTGACAGTGCTTCTCTGCTATTCATAGGTTTTTCAATGGCTAATTGTTTTGGGAGTGAGCTGCCAGGTCCTTTTCCCTAGTCTCTCTTAGTCAGAAAGCTTAGCTGAAACCTATCCATCATATGTGGCCCTGCTGGTACCTGAAATACGGATGACATAGCTATTCCCATCATAGCAGCACTCAAGCTCCCACCGCACCACAAGCTGACAGATACCGGGGGTACCACCTACTATACCACCAGGACAGTGGCCGTTTAAAGTGCTCTAGCAACGCTTCCATAATAGAAAAATATTCTACACATACAAAAACAAAACAAGTAGGAATCTGAACTTTTTTTTTTTTTTACTAAAAAGGCTCTGAAAGAATAATTCAGGACTGTGGTTGAGTGGAAGACTTGCATTTGCCATTGTCACCTCCTCAGGTGACCCCTGGTAAGTCTTGACTCCCTATCACCAAGGTTCATCCTCATGAAGGACTCTGGGAGCCGCCTGCCCTATTTCTCTTTCCAGTTCCACCATGTCTCTTTCTCTGGCTTGCTGCTGGTGCCAAGAGTAGTCTTGGAGCATTCCTCTTATGCTGTAATCTCAGAATTGGCCATTTTCAAACACTCAAGAGGTTTTCTGCCACAATGAAAAAGAAATAGATGGAAAGCCAAAGTTTCCTGCCTTTGCTTTTTTCCTCACTGTTTTCCTCACTTAAACTCTACAGAGGAAGACAGAGACATGGGAGATAAAAAAGCAACACAGGATTTACAAAGTATAAATTAAGATGTGCTTTCTTTATTTCAGAGGAAATTCAAACTTGAGAGTCTCAGGGAATGAGTATGCCAGTCACTTGTGTATCCCCCCCCCTCCTTTCTGGATGATACTCTGGGTAGAAAATGAAAATGTTTATTTAAGATTAACTGTAACCATGGGTTGCAATAGTGTAAGATTTTCAAGAAGGAAAGATGTCTCTAATTCTCTTACTAAGATTTTGTAGGTAAAAGATAAAGAGAAAGGACAGTTGATAAAAGAATGAAGTTGGGGCTACAAAGAAATTGTTGTTGTTGCTGTAATTGTTAGGTGCTATGGAGTCAGGTTTGACTCATAATGACCCCTATGTACAACAGAACAGAACACTCTCCAACACTGTATTATGGCAGGTATTATGTCAGTGCTTCTCTACTATTCATAGGGTTTTCAATGATTAATTGTTTCAGGATTGTTCTCAGGAGTGGGCTGCCAAGAATGTCTCTTATTTTTTCAGTGCCTGGGATCAAACCCAGGTCCTCAGAGAGTATAGAGTGGCACTCTACCAGTGAAGCTAAAATCCCCAGCCCCGCAAAGAAATTATGAGGTGGCTGTTAACCTAAATAAGCAGGAATGTTTTAAAAACCCTTGGCAGGATACAGGACTGTTTTGAGTTAATGTAGACTCTCTCTGCTAATCCCATTTTGAATGTAAGAGAGAAAAAATATCCATTTTGTGGCAAGCAAGGTCCATTCAAAATCATACTAGAGCTAGAGGGCACTTTTGTTGTGTGTGTTTGGTACTTGGGGGTTGAACCCAGGGCCTTGCATATACCTTGACAATGCTCTACCACTGAGCTGCACCCAGAGCCCCTTATTTTATTTGTTATCTTAAGATAGGGTCGCACTAAGTTACACAGCATGCCTCTTCTCTTGAACCTGTGTTCCTCCTGACTCCCCCTCCTGATTCCCTGAGGTTACAGGTCTGCGCCACAGTGCCTGGCTCCAGAAAACATTTCTATTCAGATATAACCAGATGACCCTTGTAGTCTAAAGAGGTGGTAGCTTAGCTCAACAACAATTACTGTTAAAGAGGACAGTTATGGATCAGGCACTTTAAACACAGTGACTATTCTTCATAATAATCCTGAAAGAAAGGAATTATTGTCTACTTTACAAAGAGAAGATAACTGAGGTCTCAGAAGGTTAAAAATAACTTGTGCAAGGTAACAGAGAAAAAAATAGAGCTTGAACCCTGGTTACTGTGCAAACCCATGTTTTCCTTATTTCTCTGCGCTGACTCACTAAGTACAAAGCAAAGAAACCACATAGGCCAGAGCTGCCCAGGAAGGGGAGAATTTCCAGGTGTTGCAGTGCTACCTTTTATGCTTGAATGTGCGTGTGAATCTTGGG
The DNA here is from genome assembly GCA_007922755.1 of Pedetes capensis. Taxonomy (NCBI): domain Eukaryota; kingdom Metazoa; phylum Chordata; class Mammalia; order Rodentia; family Pedetidae; genus Pedetes; species Pedetes capensis. The sequence continues at coordinate 21,999 of VMDO01016075.1, read as the reverse complement.
AAACCATCTTAAGACAACAAGGTAATACCTAAAATAGTAAAAATCTAGTCTAGAATGCTGGTTTTCTATGTAGCTAAGCCAATGTGGCCCACCTCCAGACCTTAGGTTATGTTCTAAACCAAACTTCTATTTATTCAGGTCATTATTTCAGGATTTTCCTGCAGTTAAGCCTAATCTCCATGAGTATAACCCCAAGGCAGTGTAGGCAGAAATTAAGAGCGCAGATTCTGGAGCAGAATATCTGGGCTAAAGTCCTGATTCTGTTCATGAATAACTTTACAATATCGGACAAGTTATTTATCCCTCTTTGCTTCAGGTTCCTCATATGTAAATCTTAAATAGTAATTTGAACTTTAAAATTTTTAATTTATTGATGAATTTATTTAATTAAAAACTTTTTGGCTCTTTTTGAGCCAGGGTCTTGCTGTTCAGCTCACTCTAGCCTGGAACTTGCCTCCTTCTCCCTTGTGCTGGGATTACAGGTGCCTGCTGCCATGCCCAGTAGTTTAAATTGTTCTAATGAGATGTGAGTCAATGTGTGTAAAGGACTTGGAACTGCACCTGGGCATATGGTCTGTTACCAATTTCTGACTCCAAACCAGGTCCTTTCTTCCTCTTGGGATTATGGAATCAATAACAAAACTGAGCACCAATTGAGCAGAAAGGTTTATTCTTGGCCATAAAATGGAAGCAGGGAGACAAACTCACAAATCAGCTTCTCCTTGAACAAAGGCTGATAATGATTTTAAGGGTAAAGAGAGAGAGAGAGAGGAAGATTTTAGGTGTGATTAGGAGGATTATTCGTGACTTTTTCAGGGAAGAGGTGGACCCATATTGGAGACAGAGAACTATTTTCCTTTAATCTTTATATGGGCAGGTTCTAGTGTGGGCTAGAAGAGGGTGAACCAAAAGGGTGCTGGTAGGTGGGATTTTGACTAGGCTAAAGCATTACAATGGTTAGCCATTGAAAACCTTATGATGGTCACTATGAGTCAGACGTGACTCAACAGCACTTAACAACAAAGCATTACAATAGTAGGTTAATACGTTTGGGAATGAATAGCAGTTAACATGATATCCTACCTGAGTGAAATGGGTTTGGGCTGGTTCAATCCTGCATCTTGTTTTACAGCAGCTGCCAAGGCCCAGATGTCTGCATGGCCAGTTGGGTGGGGCATTGTGTATGAAGCAATGCTGGTTAGCAAAAAGGATTGGTTTTCTCAGGATTTGATAGGGTATTTGTCACACAAGAGTTTTTTGGTTTGTTTGACTTTTTTATATGTGTTCATGGGGGAATATCTTTTAAGAGACAATGATTATTTCAATTCCTCCAAGTAGCTACCAGGTAGCTAGGATTATAAGCATGCACCATGGTGCTGGGCTCCAAACCACATCTTTTGATATCAAATTATTGTAGCTTCTGTAATTGCTAATTATACCATATAGCAATTTTATATATAATTTTTTCTTGTGAATATCATAATACTTTTCATCTGTAACCTCTGGTTGGTGAAATGATCTCAATTATCTTTAAATGTTTAAAAATCATCTAAGTCAAGATATAAAAAGATACAAGTAGTGATTGATCTAAATCAGCATGGAAATCTATCATGAAGTTTTCCAGATTTTCTTACAATTTTAGTGGCCATAAAATCCAGATTTGGCCAAGGAGATTAAGAGAATTATGTAAAATTTTACATGTTTCAACAAGAAAGAAGCACCCAGTTGTGAAGATGGTAGAGGTATTAAGTAACAGGAGAATAGAGGAGTGCTTGTAAATTTTATAATTTCAAGGATTAGATCTGAACAACATGTTCAGCCCCAACATGAGATGGGGTTTCTTTGTGATGTGGTGAGGTGGGTAGCCTACTAAACTTTTGTTTAGATTGAAAACCATGGAAGTATAGTATCATTTAGTGATATCTTTCAAAGTGTAAAATGTGTGTTCCTTTCACAACCAGAAATTATACTTGTAAAACTCTGTTATTACAAACACTGAAATAGTGAAAGTTAGAAATGACTCAAATTTCTCTCTGTAATTGAAGTATGCATCTACACTGTAGAATAAGTGCTAAATAAAAGCACTGGGGCAATAAACTTAAATGTTTGATCCCCAGCACTGTAAAAATTAAAGAAAGACCTGGTAGCCCACTCCCAAAACAATCACAAAACACTATGATAGCAGAGAAGCACTGAGATAGTGATGGGCATGGCACAGTATTAAGGAGTGTTTCCTTCTGTGGTTCATAGGGTTGCTATGAGTAAGACTTGACTTGATGGCACCTACCAACAACAACAACAAAAACTGAATGAATGGAAGGGTTGACAAGTGATTGGTAGGTAAATCAATGAGGCAAGGGAAGGGGGAAATCTAACCTGATAGCACCTTTCAAATGAGCAAATTGTTTGCAAAAGGAAGAGATTATTGTGTTTGGAAACCATCAACAGAAAGCAAGGAGGAAGTCACTTCCTCTCCTGGCCCTTAGGAACATGGTATGAGTGAGAAGAGAAGCAGTTTTCCCAGGGCACAGCTCAATTTAAATGAAAGTACAGATGTGAATGGAACAATTGGAGAAGAAAGTAAGAATTTAAAGATGTTCACTGATTATAGACTTAGAATTCAGATCAGAGTGATGTTTCTTTCTCTTTAGGAGAGACTGAATCAGATTAGCAGAGGTATGCCAGAATACTGGGAAACAATGACCAACAGGCAAGAACTTCAGATTCTCCAAATGGCAATACGATAGAGGCACTTAGGTTATTTATGTCCAGTCTTTTGGAAAAGACTACATAGTTTCTGAAACAAATGTATTTATTTTAATGCTTTCATACTTTCTTAATTAAATTATAGTGTTATTATTAATTAATTATAGTGTTGTGTAGTGTCAACATTCAATAGATTTTCTTAAATTGATTCTTTTTATTATTTGATTATTGAAGATAATATAACAAAGATAACTAACTTACCAATTTTAAATTTCTACTAAGCTATGTTTATATAGGGGCTGGGATTTAGCTCAGTTTGTAGACTGCTGCTCTGCAGTCTTTGAGGACCCAGTTTCGATCCCCAGCACTGCAAATACAGGAGAAGGACATTGCAAACCACTCCAGAAGTAATCCCAAAGCAATCAGTCATTGAAAACTCCGAGTGTTGCTATAAGAAGGACACGACTCAACAGGGAATAACAAAAACACATATATGTAAATAATAATTAGATGACAAGAACCTAACATTGTCTAGTTATAACTTTTGTATAATAATTTATGCTTAGAAAGGAACATGGAATAGAAGAAAATTCCCATAACCAGACTATAGTTTTAAGTTGAAATGAAATATGAAGCATACTCACTTTTTCCTTTTGAATTTTTTATACAGTCCAAACTTGAAGAATTTGAGCAAAAATTATGTTCCCTGAAATCTGTTTCCTTCAATACCTAATGGTTCCAATCAGGTGGGGTTTTTTTTTTGTTGTTGTTGTTGTTGTTGTTGCTATTTGTTTGTTTTGTTTGTTTGTTTGCAGTACATGGGGTTGAATCCAGGCCCTGACACATATTTTGCAAGTGCTCAAACTCTGGGCTGCAGCCCCAGCCAATTTTTAATTTTTATTTTAGTCAAGCTTTTGCTAAATTATGTAGGCTGCCTCTGGCCTTGAACTGGCAATCCTTCTGCCTTCACATCTCAAGTGGCTGAGATTACTGGTTTATACCACCACACCCAGCTCCTAGCAGGTCTTTTAGTAACTAAGGCACTGAAAATAATTTTATATAAACGTGTTTGCCACTAGGCTCTCCACAAATCATACTATTGAAATTGAAAATAAATAAGAAGAAAACAGAATGTGTAAAGATAGAAACATCTGTTTCATCAATAGAATTGAACTTGATACCAGAATCCGAGGTACTTTATTTATGGAAATGATGACTTTCATATTGTTTCAAGTAACATTTTATCCAGAATTTAGACCACAGAGTATTCTGATTGAAAACTTTGGGGCTTGGTCCCTATAACCTCTTTTGCAATAAATAAATAAATAAATAAATAAATAAATAAATAAAATAAGCATAACAAAATAAGTTGATAAAATTGAGGAAAAAATTTTAATGCAAACCTTTCTAAAATGATTTAACTATTATATGTGAGAGTACTGTGTTCCCTCACACATGTTATCAAACAAGACAAATATTAACAAGGGCCCATCACAAATTTGATTATTTTGTGAACCTTATCTGAAAATCTGATATATTTTTTATCTTTATATTTTATTCTATTTTCTTTAATATCAAAACTATATATCAAAATTTTATAATTGGCATTTCATCTTTCCCTCTTTCAAAATAACTGGAATAAAAATCTAATCATAATTATTGTCTTATTTTAAGAACACTCAGTCATTGATTGTTAATAAAGTTTAAGCATTACATGTAGCCTCGGTGTGTATAAAATATATTTGATGGTACAGGTATATTTCTATTATTAGGTGTGACAAGAAAAGAATACGAACCACTGGACACCTTATCTTTAATAAAACGTAATAAAGATAATCTGAAATGATTGAATTGTTGGTTTTAAAAAAAGTTATCTGAACCCAGACCTGGCAAAAACAGTGATATTTTAAGGAAAATCATAGTAAATGTTCACCACAGACTTCACATCATAAGTACAGTAGTTTAAGAAAATAAACTATATAACTTCAACCCTTTAAGCCTTACAAAATTATCATACAATGAGTGTATTTAAGAGAACAGTAAGCCAAGTACCAGTAATTCACATTATATAGCTTATAGATTGCTGTTGTGGTTGTTAGGTCCTGTCAACTCAGGTCTAACTCATAGCTACCCTCACAGTTTTCAATGGCTGATTATTTTGAGATTCCTTAACAAGTAGATTTCCACATCCTTCCCCCATTTTTGCAGTGCTAGGGATTGAACCCAGGGCCTCAGAGAACATCAAACAGCCCTCTACCAACTGAGCTAAGCCCTAGCCCAATTTATAGATTAAATAACCCAAATTTTCTGCCAGAAAAGATAATAAATAGACACTTCCCTATTCTGATGATTTTGCTGCTCCCTAGAACCTAAAATCTCTACCAAAAGCTTACTGCAAAAAATATCTGTGAGCTGGCAGTGATTTTGTGAGTTTGATTTGAAGGTACCTTAATGAAGTGACATGAACATTTTCTTTTCTTTGTTATACTTAGTGAATATTTAAATGGATTTTTAAACTGCTGAATGGCTTTGAAAAAAACTGAGGTTCTTTATTTTCAACAGCAAAATGCTCTTCCCTCACTTTAGTAGACACTTAAACAATTAAAAACCAAGCAAAACCATCTAGATGAGCATTTAGCAGCAAAGAGAATTATTTTGTAATCATTATCAAATTGCTATTTAATAAAATAGGCAATTATATTTTAGACTGATTTCTGGAAAGTACTTCTGACATTATTAAATGTAAGACTAAAAGGGGAGAGAACTTTGGGAGACTGAAAATGAAAATGTTCATTGGCTTTCTTTATTTTAATAAAATATTCACATGTAGAATGATACCCTTGACTCCACTCCCTATGAGACAGACACTGTTACTGTTCCCATTTTACAGCTGAGAAGCTTAATAAAGTTGCTAAAAGAGGTGTAATGATTTTTTCAAAGCCACACAGTTGGTAAATGGCAGGTCTAGGATTCCCACAAAGTCCTGATCCTGATGTCCTTGTATCTTTATCATCAAGCTGAGTCTTACTCTGCATGTCCTATAAATGTAGACACACTGTCAGAATGTCAAGCACTTTGATAAACAGCTCACTGAACCAAAGCACACAGAATAGAATTTTGTTGCATAAATATTGGCTATGCAATGCTGTGGGCACCTTTTGTGTGTTGCAATGTGGTTCTTCTTCAGACCTGTCAACAGGAATGTTATCAGAAGTCGCCAATTCAAGCACTGCACAGAGCAGGTGAAAAATATCTGCCCTACAGCACTGAGTCTGTCAGTTTAGCCTGTCAGGTGATCCCTAGGCTCCATTTAAAAATGCTGTCTCTCTGACTAAAATGATTTCATGATATCACAAAATTCATGGGAAATGTACTAAAATAAGAACTACCAAACACTATGGTTTGAAGAAGGAGAAGAAGGGAATAAGATGGGAGGGACAGGTCACCCCCAAGGGGGAATATCACTTTCACCATAGTAAATGGAACCAATTGCAAAGGAGGAAAAATAATTTTCCTTCTACCCTTCTGAGTTCTTAGTTGAGACCCCTGTAACAAAAGATATATTGTTGTTAGGTGTTGTCGAGTTGTGTTCAACTCATAGCTATCCTCATAGGGTTTTTAATGGCTGATGGTTTCTGGATAGCCTTGGGAATAGATTATCATGTCCTTCTCCCATTTTTGCAGTTCTGGGAATCGAACCCAGGACCTTAGAGACTACAGAGCACCGCTCTCCCAACTAAGCTAAATCCCAGCCCCAAAAGACATATTAGGAAGAGAGAAAAAAAAAAAGAAGTTTATGAATACATGTATGTCTTGTATTCATGGGCAGAAATTCAGAGAAATTAGCTTTCAAAGAAGCACCTTAGAACTCTTAGAATTCTGGCTTCTGTAACATTTTTACCAAAGAAGATCAAATGCTTAGAGAAGTGACAACATAAAAGAACCTTGAGTCTGTAATAAAACAAATATGTTGTTGTTGTTGTTGTTGTTGTTGTTGTTATTGTTGTTGTTGTTAGGTGCAATCAAGTCAGTGTCTGACTTATAGAGCCCCTACACACAACAGGCAAAGCACCATTGTCAGTGCTTCTCTGCTATTCATAGGGTTTTCAATGGTGGATTGATTTTTGAAGTGGGTTGCCAGGTCCTTCTCCCAAGCCTGCAGTATCTGGTGTTCCCAGGCAGCCTCCCATCCAAGTACTAACCAGGCCCAACCCTGCTTTCCTTCTGAGATCTGATAGGATAGGATGCCACAGTGCTACTGGAGGCCTGGCAAATATACAGGAACCAAATGGTTGATAAAGACAAGTGAGTGACATTTGTTCTGTAGAGTCCTCTAGTGCAGCTATAGGCTAGTAAAGATCTAAATTGTCTCTGGCAGATCAACCTGTGTCCCCTCTGACCTATGTAAATTCAAGTTCTGCTTTTAGTCAATGGGAAAAATGCAAAGAGCTTGTTTTGTACCTGTGTCTTCTGAATTGTTACCCAGTTTGCTGCTTAGAGAACTAGCTGAATTTCTACCCTGCTCTAAACATGTTTAGCTTTGAGGACCAAATGTCTAAAGGCTAGAAGTTCTTCAGAAAGGCTAGCCAAAACTAGCTGGATCTAAGATGGCTGTCAGAGTACCCACCAGACAATGTCTAACTTCATTATAATATAGTTTGCATACTATGTGACACACCTACCAGCAGCCATGACAGGAAATCAGCACCAGACCATAAATCCCTGCCCATTCCAGGAAAAGATATGACCAGTCCTCCCCTTTACTATTTCATGTGTCCCCCTCATTTCTTTTATCTACATTTATGACTTCCCCACCCAACAGATTGAGAAGCTGGCTTGAGAACTAGGTTTCTGCCCCTCCATTCTCTGGGGATTGAATAAATTTGTACTGTGGATACTCAAATTTAAAGAAAAAAAATCTGCCTTGTATCAATCTGCCTGCATCATGGACTTTATGTTTGACAAAATTTTCTTGAAAGTGAACTTTGCCAGATATGTAACAGGTCTTGCTCTGTCATGTAAGTAAAGGAAAACCTAATTAAACCACACCAGGCCCTGGTTCCTCACCCCCCTGATCAAAGAACAGGATTGCACTACTTTATCTAGGTAGTGCCAGGAGTGTCTCTCTTCTCTGAACACAGTGACTCTATATTAAATCCCTCCTCCGCCATAAGGACACAGCCCCTAGTATCCAGAAGTTGTTTCTTCAAAGGTCTGTAGTCAAGAATTTCTGATTTCTAGCCAGGCATGGTGGCACATTCCTATAATCCCAGACACTGCAGATGCATACACAAGAGGATTGCAAATTCGAGACCAGAGGCAGTCTGTGTAGTTTAGCCAGACCCTGCCTCAAAAAAGTAAAAAAAAATGGGCTGACTATGCAGCTCAGTGGTCCAGTACCTGCAAAGCATGCAAGTAGGAGTCCCTGGGCTCAACCCCCAGTACCGCAGGAAAAAAAAAAAAAAAAAAAGATGTTCTGATTTCTGCTTGGATTGCTCTTTATCTCCTGTGAATTGTTTAAAGTAACCAATCAAAGGGAAACACAAGGCCCCCCATCCACTAGTCTGTAAGTCTTATACAAGGGACAGGAAAGAATAAGTCAGGGAGCCTGGCTATTTTGGGAAATGAGAGATCCAGCCATTGCTCCGTGGGCAATAAAGCCCCTTCCTCCAATTAATGCTGGTGTTCAGGTGATCCTTTCTCTCCTGCTACAGGTCAATGATAGGAAACTCAGCATTAACCATGGGTGTTACACTCCTCTCAAGGACAATTACAACAGTGGCTCTAATTCAAAAAGTCTACACCTCTTCAGCTTTTTTCACAAAAGAAAACCTTTCACTCATGTAAGTTTTCTTAATCATTCACATATTTATTTACTTTTCTCATCATATCGCTAAAAATGTCTTATAGTTAAAAAATTGACATAATTCTTACTGTCAATAGAATTCAAAATCTGTCTAATTATACATTGCTGCATAATATACTACTCAGACCTTAGTCTTAAAATAACCACTGCTGCCATTTTATAATATTTCACTATTTTGTGGAGGAATTTGGTTAGTCTTGACTGAGTGATTTGGCACCATGTGCTATCAGCTATGGATTTAGTTCTAGTTAATGCTTGTTCTGTTCTTCAGGGTGCTTAGTTGTTGGAAACAGGTGGAAGGCAAGGCTCAGCCTCATCTTTCTTTTCAGGCTGTCTCAGAGCCTCTCAATCTACTCTCTTTAGCCAGGAGATAGAACTACTTACAGGAAAAAAAAAGGCGACTATGCCAAGGATTCCAAGAAGAAACTGCAAACCATGTCTATCACCTTTGTAATATATTTCACAATTATAATTGAATAAAGATTGATTTTTTTCTTTAATGAATGAATGAAGTCAGTATAAAAAGTTCAGCAATATAGCAGTTTTCCTTTGTCTAGAGTGTTTGATTTTGAGGTTTCAGTTTCTTGTTAGGAAACATGGTTTGAATATTCTAAATGGAAAATTCCAGAATACAATTCAGGGAGACATGTTACATAATATATTGTGTAAAAAAAAAAACAACTTTGTACCTAAGATTTATAATTTGGGAAAATCAGAAATGGTTTTCAAATATTGTTGCTTGGCAGTCATTGCTAATCATTTTGACAAGTTATTTGTTTAAGTTTTTAGCTTATGTAGAGGCAAAATTACCAGGAATTGTCTTAAAAGCATGATTATAAATTTTATAGTTTTGAAGTTTGACTGGTGGAAACAGAATGTGCTTTTGGCATATCTAATTTTCTGCATACTTGGTATTATTAATTATGGCAATTTATCATGGATATTGTTGTAAGTTTAGAGCTCTCGTCAAACATTTAAAATGGGAAAATTAATTTTCAACTTTTAATTCATGGTTGCATAATAAGAAAATTAAAGTTCATTGTAGCTATGCACATATAGGGAAAAACAAAGTATGTGTAGAGTTTAGTACTATCTGAAGTTCCACACATGCACTCGGGGTCTTAGAATGAATCCCTTATGGACTGAGACTATCATAATAGAAAATATAGCACTAGCTGGTAATCATGCTTTGAACACTGTAACTTTTTTAGGTATTATGAATTACCTGTTCAATCTTTTTCTTCATAGAAAATGTTATAATTTTTAATGACCTGCTATGTGCCAGGTTTGTTGAATTGTTTGATTTATTCTTAAAGGTAAGTCTTGAAAGTAGATATTTTGCTTCCACTTTATAAATAAATAAACTGTGGTTAAAGTGGCTTTTCTAAATTTACAGACCCATTTAAAATACCATATCCTAGACTTGTACTTGGTTATGAAGAGTTGGCTATATATCAGAGGTGGGTTTCAACATTATATAGTCCTTGTCAAAGGAAGCCCCCATGTGTCTGCCAGCTTGTTGTGCTGTGGGGGTTTGTGTGTTGTTGTGATGCAGAAAGCTATTCCACTGGTATTACAGATACTAGCACGGTAACCCATGGTGGACAGGTTTCAGCTGATCTTCCAGACTAAAACAGACTAGGGAGAAGGCCTCAGCAGCCTACTCCCAAAACAAAGAGCCACTGAATACCCTATGAATAGCAAAGAAGCACTATCAAATGTAGTGCCAGAAAATGAGCCCCACAGATAGAAAGGCACTCAAAAGATGACTGGGGAAAATTTGCCCCCTTAAGGTAGAGTCAAAAAGGAAGGTTCTCAATTAGACAGATTGACACAGGGGTCGCAACAATTGTCTTAAACATAAAAAAGATCTCGTGCATGTCACAAGTGTCAAGAGGTGTTTTGTTATGTTGTATATAGGGTGACTATGAGTCTGACCTGACCTGACAACTAACAACACCTAACAACAACAGCAAATCAATGGAAGACCTAAAAGCTTTACTTTTCATATGCCTTATATCCCTGTGCATCAAGTACTTGACCAACTGATTTTAGAAGCATTTGAATACGCTGAACCACTAACGATATAGAATACAGTCCCAATGGGGCCAATAGAAGAGGCTTGGCAAGGTCTCAGGCTACAGGGATGTATCCATCTGCTCGATATTCCCTAAGGTAGATTTCTATAAGAGAATCTCATCCACAAAGAAGACAAGAAGAACCTTGGGACCCAACTGATTTATTTTGGTCTTTCAATTTGTAGTAAGATAGTGTCTGGTTGGGTGTGTACCATCCTTGCCACAATCTGACAAGTATAAATAGGGTCTTACTGTCATTTTACAATCCCCAACTGACACCTGTTTCAGCAATATTTTATTAGACTACCTGGCAAAGTTCTGTATATAAAATCTGCCAAAAGCTCTGACTGACTTGTAACAAATATAAAGGCAAACTGTAGATTAAGATAACATAAGTGACTATAATTTGAGCTTCCTCCTCCAGAACAGCTTACCATTTGCACCCAGACAGGTTAACTTCCTCTTAAGACAAATGAACAGAAAAATCAGCAACTCTTTGGGTAAATATAATAGAATATACCACATAATATATAGAGTACAATTGAAAATTATCCAAAAATACAAAGGACCAGAAAAACGTGATTCATTCTTAGAAGAAAAGATCATTACCAGATATTAGCTCTGAAATAACTCAGATATTTTACTGAGTATACAAGGAATTTTTTTAAAAAAAAGATGTTACAACTATAAGTAATCACATTAAGTTAAGCCTTAAAGAGAAGGTAGGAAATCTGAGCATAAAAGTAGAAACTAGAAAAGAAAACAAAATAAAATTCTAGAACTTAATGATATAAGCAAAAATCAATAAATGTCATTGGATTGGCTTATGGATGGAGACATCAAAAGAAAAATATGATTGAACATGAATATTGATGAATAAAAATAATTTATCAAAAGAACAAAAAAATATTTTGTAAAGAAAAATGAAGACACAGAGATATGAGGAATAATATCAAAAGTTGTAAAATTCATGTGTTTGAAGTACTAGAAGAAGAGAGAGAATGAAATGGAATAAATAATTTAGGAAATAATCGACTGATACTTTTCCAAATTGATGTAAGGTAGACATTTCCAAATTCAAGAAGGTGGTGCACTCCAAATAGCAAAAACACAAAGAAAACCACACCTACCCGTACCATTGTTGTTGTTGTTGTTAGTTGCCAGGGAGTCTTAGCAGACTCATAGTGACCCTCATAGGGTGTTCAATGGCTGATTGTTTCGGGATTGCCTCTGGGGTGGATTGCCATGTCTTTCTCCCGTCCTTGCAGTGCTGGGAATTGAACTCTGGACCTCAGAGACTGCAGAGCAGCATTCTACCAACTAAGGTAAATCCCAGCCCCACCTGTACCATAGTCAAACCAATAAGCAAAGATGCAGAGATATTTTAGAAAGCAGCTGTACAAAATAATCACATTACATAAAGGACAGCAACAATTTGAATGCTGATTTTCCACTAGTGGAGAAAAATACTATGAAGGAAAAAAAGAGAGAAGGACAGGTTTAAAGTACCAAAAATAAATAAATAAATAAATAGAAACTTCTAACTCAGAAATCCATACCCACTAAAATAGTCTTTAAGGATTGTAGTAGCCTAGAATTGTACTAGCCTGCTCAGGGTGCCACAAGATGGGTGACAATACACAGTTGGAGTTGGAACTCCAAGTTTAAGGAGTCAGCATTGTTGGCGAAGTCTCTCTGCCTGGATTGCTGATGGCAGTCTTTTGGTATGTTTTGACATGCCCTTATTTGATGAATGCACTTGAGAAAGAGAGAGAAAGAGAGTGAGTACTGTGTAGTTTTCCTTATAAGAACACTAATATTATTAGAACAAGGCTGTACTCCTATGATCCCATTTAACATTATTTACTTCTTTACTCAAAATATCACCACATTAGAGATTAGGGCAGCCACATTTAAATGTAATGGGGACATATCCATTCAGTTCATAACAAGAATCAAGGTAACATAAAGATACTGTTACATAAAAACAAGCTAGGAGAATATATCACTAGCAGATTTATACTATAAACAATGCCTATAGGAAGAGCTTAGGTTGAAGGCATATAATGATAATGTGAAATTTGGATCCTCAAAGAAGACTAAGGAGCATCAGATATAGCAAATATCTGACTAAATATACCACTTACCTTTTTCTCTTAATTACTTTAAAATAGGACTGTTGAAATAAAAAAAAATAGAATGGTTTTGTGGGGTTTTAAATTTGTACAAATGGAATACATAATATAACACAAAAGATGGGGTGGGATATAAATAGAGCAATATATTTGCAAATTTCCTATATTTTATGCAAATATAATGCTAACTATGGAGACTCTGAAAAGTTAAGGATACATATGATAATCAATACAGAACCTCTAGCAATATAATATACAGACATGGCTAAAACATTATTGAAGTCATCGTAAACTTAAGCCCACTAAAATCTGGACCAATGTGTCACAAAAGTTGGAAATTATAGTAACATACACACTGAATGACTTTCTCAATTCCAAAAAGTAGCAGAAAATGAATCTAAACTCAGTTTTGTCACTCAAGTTTGTGGTTAAATCACTTTGATCTTCAGTCTGCCATCTTTTATTGCTCCTTTCTTCCCCAAAATAAAGATGTCTCTGTCTGGAACCAAGGGATCTATTGCAGGACTATTCTTAGAAATAATTAGCTGCCATAACCCTTCCAAGGTGTTAGTTGCTTTAATCCTTCCACACATGTATTTTGAACCACCACTATGTGCCTGGCATTGCTCTAAGTGCTGCAAGTTGGTTTTGTGGTCAATACAAAAATTTCCTTCCCTGTCCTTATGGAATTTACATAAGAATTAAAATCTAAGGCTTTACAAAGACTTCAGACATGTAATTCTAATGGTAGATAGAAAATTTTGGGCCAGGTATGGGCTTCACAAAGGTACCATTGTATCTTCTACACCCTTCAAAAGAAATCTCTACCATTCATTTCCACTCCTAATACAGTTTTAGAGCCAAGATAAAACTGACATGTGCACATTGTTTACAAAGGACTGCTAATTTTAAAACAAGCTGAAATCATGAAGCTTTCATTAACATAACTTTTTAACCAGTTGACGTTACATATTTTTGTTAAATGACTACAATATAGAAGGCACTGTTCTGGGCCCTGCAAATCCAAGTGAAAGCAAATCTGACCTAGTCTTTGCCCCATGCAATTTATATACTTATACCCTGGTAAAGGGAAATAGATAATGAACCAGCAAAAACAACAACAACAACAACAAAACAACCAACCAACCAAACAAACAAACAAAAACACAGCAATAAGCCAGTGCTAGGCAGTAACAAGTAATGTCTTATAAAAAATTGTAGAGGCCTTATGTGAGATTGGACAAGTTTCCACTGCAAATGCTTCTATGAGGCTTATTATAAGCCAGGCATTGTTCTCAGCATTGAATTAGTCAAGGCAAGATTTTGGAGAAACCATTTCCAATTCAGGAAGCATCAAGGATAAAGACACAGGCAGGAAGAAGCTTGATGTGTTTATGAAGCTGAGAGAAGGTGACAGGGGCTGGATTATGTGGAATCTTTGAGCTGCAGTGAAGCATTTGGAATACATTCTAAGTGCAATGAGAAACAACTAGCATTTTTAAAAGCAAAATTGTATATTGATTGGATTTATATGTTAAAAAATTATTCTGGGCCCATGGAGAGAATGGATTAAAAGAAACAGGAGTGAAATCAGCTTGACAAATAAAAGGATCATTGCTTTGGTCCAGAGAGTAGAAAATGGCTGCTTGGAACAGGATGACTGTGGTGAAATTTCAGGCTTCCTGGGATCTCTTCCTCCCCTTAATTCCCATGACATAAACTTTATACCCTCCTTTATATTATAAAAATCACATACTCTCATTTTAGACTTTTGGTAGCAAAGAATAAATCTTGCTCATCCCTGTTTTCTCCTGGTTTCTGGGTACTTTCTACATAGCAGGTAGTCAATAATTATTTATTCAAAGTACACAAAGTTATAATATTACCTCTGGACATTCTTATTTTTACCTGAAAATACACATAGTATGTTAGGGTAAAAAATCAGAAAATATATTTATCATGTTTTATACTTTAGATTGTGTACAATTTTTAAAAATCTGGCTTGATTTTTCTTTCATCTTGTAATACTGCCAAGTGTGAAGTTTATATCTCCTTTTGAGTTAAACCAGTGCAAATAAAGCTTCAAACACTTTTTAAGAAGAGGAAAATATATTTTTCACTCTCTCATAACTCAGAAATAACTGAGCCAATTTAATTTATTCCTTAAAGTGAGGGAGTTGGAGGAGAAATGGTATAGATGAGATGTGGAACAAATAAAAAATAACATCTTTCATAATATCCAAGCTATAACATTTCAATTCCAAGCAGATTTCCTGACATATTGTAAACAAGAAAAGACAGAAATTGCAATGAAAATTCCTTTCACCTTTGAAGGAAAGCTTCTGTAGTTTGACATCAAAGGTCCTAAACTGAGATAAATCTTTTTGGGTTTTGATAAGAAGAACATTTCAGGGGAAAAAATGCCTGAGGAAACCTTATGAATATATGTAATACATCCTTTGAGAGAAAGATTGCAAGAATATGTTATAGAAAGAGAAATATGGGAATGGCAGAGGTTGCATGTAATGATCTATATTTGTACACATTTTTACTTCCTTAACAACTATAACTTCCTATCACATTCACTATCCCCTTGCTAATGAGGATATCATCTGCAGTAAGGTTATTTAGTCCTCTAAGATAAATATTACTTCATTGTATACATATGCATACACTCTAGAAAATAATCACATGGACTCCACAATATTTAGAAGCACTAGACTTTTTTTTTCAATTTCAGAAGAAGGGGGAGTTAATAAATGATGGAACCCAGAGGTGATGTTCACGATCTACTAAACGTTCTGAAGAGTCTTCTGTGGAAAAACACCATAAGGATGTCAGTTAAGTCTTGGCCAAAGGGGAGAAGCAGGAAGGAAGTGTTTATTGGATATGTATGTGAGGAAAGAAGGCAGCAGCAGCTGAGAACTCCACTGTGATTTTTAATGTGTTACTACAGTGGTCTCTTTATTTCCTATCAAATTCTCTTATTATCCCCAATGAAAATTTGCCATCTCAAGTCCATTACAAAATCCAGTGCTCTAAGTTTGGCAACTTCTAAATTTTGTTATACCAAAACGTTGACCAAAGCTTACCTGACCAGGGGAGGTCCCTGTGTTACATGCTCTCATAGAACTGAGTTCCCATAGGATCTGTGGGTATGCCTCAGCTTTCTATTTCCACTACCGTGACTATTAGTGAATACTAATAGTCCATTCACAAAAGTGGTAGGTTTGACTCACACTGGTGTCATCCAACTTAGAAGTAGATATTTCATAATTACTAATTGAATAAATCAATAAACTGCATTCATGACTTGAGTTTCTTACCTAATAAGAACTGCTATGTATATACAATTCTTCCAGAAACTCTGATTAATTCTTTTTGTATCATATACATATAACTCTTCAAAAGAAAGAGAACTTTTACAATAAGTTGAGAAATTATGACAAAATATGTCTGTGTTTGTATTCATTATGTCCAGAATATGGGCAGAGTATGGAGATAGTCTTCTCAAAGGCTATATAACATATAAGGCTAGATCAAAACAATCCTAAAAAAAAAAAAACCTCAACAAATTTTAAAAATTGAAATCACATCTAATGTGTTCTATGAGCACATTGAATCAAACTAGAAATCAATAACAGAAAGAATTAGAAAACCCATCTATTTCTGGGACACTAAATATTGCATTTTTAAATATAATTCAAGGATCAAAGAGGAAGTCTTTGGGAAATCAAAATACAATTTACACTCAAGGTATATTAAGGACTTAAGCATAAAATGTAAAACTATGAAAATTTTATAAACAGGAAAATGTTTTTGGAACCTAGGACTAGGCAAAGAGTTATAATACTTGAAACCAAAACCATGACCCCTAACAGAAAAATTTATAAATTAGGCCTTATCAAAATTAAAAACTTTCGTTCTGTGAAAGTCCTTGTTGAAAGAATGAAAAACACAAGCTGCAGACTTAAATAAAATATCTTCAGAGCATATATATCATGGACTAGTGTCTAGAAGAAAAAGGTAAATGTTTTACAGATAAAATATGTATAATATACACATACAATATGTCTCTTTATACTTTGTTCATTTTCTAATTGTATTGTTTTTTCTAGTATTGATCTTGTACTCTATATAATGTGAAAAAAATCTAATTAGAAAAACAGCAAAGAAAAACAGCAAAGACTCAGTCATGGAGGTATATGCCTATAATCCAAGCCACTTGGAAGGAAGAGGCAGAAGAATCACAAATTCAAGGACAAAGGCAGCCTGTATAACTTAGAAAGACCCTGTTTCAAAATAAATAGTAAAAATGGGTAGGGGGTGCAGCCCAGTGGTAGAGCACTTGCAAAATTTGTGCAAGATCCTGGATTCAACACCCAACTCCCAAGTGTGAAAAGCAAATAAAAGAAAAAGAAAAAAAACATCAAAAAGAAAAGAAAAAAAGCAAAGATATGAAGAGATGTTTTACCAAAAAGTGATACAAATGAAAAATTTACATATAAAAAGATGCATAATATCATTATCTATCAGGGACATGCAAATTAAATCACAATGAGATTCTACTACTCATGTATCATAATGGCTAATCAAAAACTAATGGCAACATTAAGTGCTGGTCAGAACGCAGAGAACTGAGGTGCTTATCAACTGCTGGTGGAAGTGTAATAACAACCTTGCAGAAAAAATTTAAGAGTTTCCTTAAGAAAAAAGCAAGTAAACCAGGAGTGGTAGCACACGCCTGTAATCCCAGCGATTTGGGAGGCAGAGGCAGGAGGATCGCAAGTTCGAGACTAGGGGCAGTCTGCCTAATTTAGCCAGATACTGTCTCATAAAGTAAAGAAAAAAAAAAGGGCTGGGGGCTCAGCTCAGTGGTCCAGCACTTGCAGAGCATGCAAGCGCGAGTCCCTGGGTTAAACCCCTAGTACTGCACAAAAAAAAAAAAAAAAAAAAAAAAAAAAAAAAAAAAAAAAAAAAAAAAAAAAAAAAAAAAAAAAAAAAAAAAAAAAAAGAAAAGAAAAGAAAAGAAAAGAAAAAGAAAGAAAGAAAGAAAGAAAGAGAAAAAGAAAAACGCAAGTGTCATTCATCTATAAATTGTATTATGGGCATTTGCCCCCCAAAATTAAAATATATTTCTATCAAACAACCTATACATAAGTGCTTATGGAAGTCTTATTTGTAATAGCCCTTATCTAGGAGCAGCACAGAGATCTTGCAATTGGTGAATGATTGTACTGCAGTATATGCTATAGAATTCTACTAACAAAAATGAACAAACTGTTAATGCAGTCTACTTCTTAATCTCCAGTGGGTTATGGTCAATGAAAAAAATCAATCCAAAAATACATATATATACATACATTCATTTTATTTATATATGTTCTTGAATAATAGAATTATGGAAATCAAGAACAAATTAGTAATTGGAAGGTATGGAAGTTGGAAAGAAATGGATAAAAATGTACACATGTATGCAAGAGATACTGATAGAAATGTTCTATATGTTAGTGTATCACTATCAACATCCTGATGGTAATGTCTAAGTGTACTAGAATTTTTTATATATTGTCATTAGATGAAATTCAGTAAAGAATATCTAGGATCTCTCTATATGATTTATTATAATTGTACATGAATGTTATAGTTTGGATAGTAAATGTCCCCCAAAGGCCCACATACTAAAGTGTTGGTCTTCAGTGTGCTGCTACTGGCAGATGGTGGAGATTGAAGAGGTGGAATCTATTGTGAGGTCTTCTACTTTTCCCCTCTTTTGTCATCCTGGGTATGGAGTGGCTTTACTTAGCCACATGCTTCTGCCATAATGAGCTACTTCACCAAATGCCCAAAGCAATATGGCTGATTGTTCGTGGATCTCTAAAACTGTGACTAAATATAAACCCTTTATCTTTGTAAGTTTATCACAAGCGTTTATTATAGCAACAGGAAACTAACTAATACAGAAAACTAGTACTAAGAAGTAGGGCACTTGTTGTTGTACCTGAAATGTTGTGGAGAAGATTTTGGAATTAGTTTATGGGTAGCATTTGGAAAAATTTGAAATAACAAGTGAGAGAAAGTCTGCAATGCTGTAAGCTTAATAGACAATTCTGATGCAGGTTGGAAGACCAGAATAATGATAAAAATGGAGACAGTAAAGGCTATGCTGATCACTTCAAATGGAAATGAAGGTGCTACTGGAAATTATACTAGAGGCCAACTTTTTCATACCATGGCAAAAATATGGGGAAATTTTGTCCTTGAGACATTGTAGGAGGCTGAGCTTAAAAGTGATAGACTGGATTATAGGGTGAAGGAAATTTCAAGGCAGCACAGCATTCAGGCAGCAGCATGGGTATTACTGGTCACTTTTAACCAGATTTTCAGTGAGAATTGGGGGTATAAAGGAACAGAGAAGAGATACTTGAAAAAAATTAAAGTTTGACCAGAAAAGGAGTTGTCAAAAGGTTTAACCATGGAAGGTGCAGTTGGTAAAGAATTTAGCATCTTTAAAAAGAATCCAAATGCATTATAGCTAGAGCAATAGAAAAGATGCCTGGAAGGCATCTCAAGAACCAGGATAACCACAATCCTTACAGAAACAGAGATGAAGAAATGCAATTTTTTTCCAATGGTTTTCCAGAGAAGAGTATTTTGGGAACAGAGACCTGGGATTCTCAGAATTGCCTAAACTGACATGAAACTCAGACTATTTCAGCCATGGTTCAAGTAGGCGCAAGTGTATCTCATGCTGGTTTAGGACCTTGGTGTCATTTAAGTGATGATGGTTTTTCAGGTGCAGAGAATGTAAGAGACATGGGGTAATGAAAGCTTCTACCAAGAGTTCAAAACCAATCCTGGGAGGCTAGGCTATGAATAGCAGAAAAGCACAATAGTGTTTCATCCTGGGAGCCTAGACATTATGTTGCCAGTAGAGATTAATTTAGGGAGAAGATTGCATTTCAAGAGTTCCTGCAAACACCCCTGACAAGGCAATGTCTAGAACAATAAGAGTGAAGGTGCTGCAATAGACACCATAGGATGATAGAGATGCCAGGAATATGCAACATTGGCTAAGGGAAGAGAATGGTCATTTGGATTACAACCAGAAAGTCATAGGGGCGGGACTGACCAAAACTTTGGAAAACCATATCCCACCATAGTGCACAATATATGCTACATATGAAGGGATAGGAATTCATGTTTGTCCCACTGAGTTTCACTCCTTAGTTTGATCCTTTCTTAATATTTTCCTTTTCCTTCCTTTTGAAATAGGATTTTTTACCCTGTGCTTATCCCACCATTTATATCTTGGATGTATGGGACTTTCTTCTTTTTATAGAAGTTCACAGGTGTGTTTGCCTTGAGGCTCAGGGGAGACTTTGGACTTGGATTTTTGAGCAGTGCTAGAATAGTTTAGACTTTGGAGACTCTTGGAGATAGAATGAATGAATATATTTTTGATTGTGGGATAGACGTGAACCTTTTCAGGCCAGGAGAAGAATGCTATAATTTACAGCTTGAATGTCCCCCAAAGCCCTGTGTCAAAATGGTGCGACTGGGAAGTATTGGAAACTTTAAGGTGGGAGGTTTTCTAATCGGAGGTTTTCTGGTCATTTGGGGTGTGTCCTTAAAAGGGACAGTGAAACCTTAGTCCCTTCCTCTCTTTCCCTCTTGGTGTTCCACACATAAAGTAAAAGGCCTTATTGCAGCACGGGCTCCTGCCATAATGCAGTCTTACCACAATCTCAAAGCAATGGAGCCAGTATATTATGGATTGTTGTTGTTGTTGTTGTTAGGTGCTGTCAAGTCGAGTCCGACTCATAGCGACCCTATGTACAGCAGATCGAAACACTTGCCGAGTCTGTGCCAGGCAAATGATCTTATTTATGTTTAAGCCCATTGTTGCAGTCACTGTGTCAATCCATCTGGTGGAGGGTTTTCCTCTTTTGCGTTGACCTGCCACCCTCCCAAACATGCTGTCCTTCTCCAGGGATTGATCTCTCCTGACTACATGTCCAAAATAGGTAAGACGCAGTCTGGCTATTCTTGCTTCCAAGGAGAACTCTGGTTGCACTCCTTCTAGGACAGATTTGTTGGTTCTTTTGGCAGTCCATGGTATATTCAATAGATATCTCCAGCACCCAATTCAAAAGCATCAATTCTCTTTCTGTCTGTCTTGTTCAATGTCCAGCTTTCACAACCATATGATGCCACTGAAAATACCATGGCATGAGTAAGATGCACCTTCGTATTCAATGTGACATTTTTGCTTTTCAATACTCTAAAGAGATCTTTTGCCACAGCTTTTCCTAGAGCAATGTGTCTTTTGATTTCTTGACTGCTGCTTCCACGGGTGTTGATTATAGAGCCAAGCAAAGCAAAATCTTGGGCAACCGCAATCTTTTCTCCATTGATTGTGAAGTTGCATGCTGACCCAGTTGTAAGGATTTTTGTTTTGTTGATGTTTAGTTGTAACCCATATTGAAGGCTATGATCTTTGATCTTCATCAGTAAATGTTTTAAATCCTCTTCACTTTCAGCAAGCAGAGTTGTGTCATCTGCATAACACAGGTTGTTAATGAGTCTTCCTCCAATCTTGATGCCACGTTCTTCCTCATAAAGCCCAGCTTCTCAGATTATTTGCTTGGTGTATAAATTGAAGAGATAGGGTGAAAGTATACAGCCCGGACGCACACCTTTCTCAACTTTAAACCACTCAGTGTTTCCTTGTTCTATTCGAACAACTGCCTCCTGGTTCATGTACAGGTTTCTCATGAGCACAATTAGGTGTTCTAGTATTCCCATTTTCCGAAGTGTTATCCATAATTTGTTATGATCCACACAATCAAATGCTTTTCCATAGTCAATAAAACATAGATAGACATCTTTCTGATATTCTCTGCTTTCAGCTAATATCCACCTGACATCAGCAATGATGTCCTTGGTTTCCCGCCCTCTTCTGAATCCCGCTTGATTTTCCAGTAATTCCCTGTCTATATACTGCTGCAGTCGCTTCTGAATGATCTTTAGTAGAATTTTCCTGGTGTGTGATATTAATGATATTGTCCGATAGTTTGCACATTCAGTTGGATCCCCTTTTTTGGGAATAGGCACAAATATGGATCTCTTCCAGTCAGTTGGCCAAGTAGCAGTTTTCCAAATCTGTTGGCATAAACATGTTAACACCTCCAGTGCTGCATCTGTTTGTTGA
>VMDO01016074.1:0-49026 GCA_007922755.1 Pedetes capensis | reverse complement strand
GAAAAATACTATATAGTAAAAGATAGAGAAGACTTGGATGGGAAACTTAGATAGGAAGGGGGGAGGGGGGAAACATAGAGGAGGGTAAGGGGTAACCTATATAAATAATGCTTATCAAATTGCATATATGAAAATTGTCACAACGAAAAGCATGTCAAAATGAATCACATTATGATGTACATTAAAAATTTCTAATAAATAAATAAATAAATAAATAAATTTTTATCTTAAAAAAAAAAAAAAGAAAGTTATGCAGATGAGTATGTGCCCTAGGAAAAAGTGGTTGCAGCTGACCAATCCCAACTCATCACTCCCTCTAAGCACTTTCAATTTTCCCTTTTCATTTTCTTAGGTCTCCTGCCTCTGGAAGGTTTTGTGTGTTAAGCACATTGAAATTGAGTGATTTCTCACTCTTTTTAAGGACACATCAGTAGTCAGGGTTCTCCAGAGAGACAAACAGTAGCATGGGTAAATGATAGATAGATAGATGATAGATAGGTAGAGAGATGAGAGAGGATGTAGGACAGGAATAGGCTTATGAACTTATGGAGGCTAAGATGTCCTATAACAAGAAATCTGTGAGCTAGAGACCCTGGGTTGCCAGTAGAATGGCTCAATACAAGATCAAGAACCTCAGAACAAGGGAAGTCAATGGTATATTACTGGTCTGAAGTCAAAGACCTGGGAAGGGGACAATGGGGGCCACCAATGAAAGTCCTGCGATCCTGAGACAAGAGAGCCTGGATTTTTGATGTTGTAGGGTAGCAGGAGGGGAAAGTCTCAGTTCCAGAATGGAGGACAACAAAATCCTCTTGCCCTACTCTTTTGTCCAGTCCATCCCTGGCCTGGCAGGATGTCACCTGGGCACACTGATGTTAGATCCTCTTGGCTGACTCCCATGGCAATCTCCACTACAAACACCCTCTGGACATGCCTAGAAGTAATACTTCACCACTTCCCTAGGTATTCCTTAGCCCAGTCAACTTGACACCTAAATTAACTATTATAAGCACGTTGAGGCTGCAGGAGTTTCCATTTCAATTTTACGGAAATTCACTCTATTTTACTTCCCTCATGTTAAAGCTTCAAAATTCAAAAAGTTACTGGAGTAAATGATCCAATGTTAAGATTTCTTGAATCTCCAATTTTGGGTTCCTTTTACTTAGTCTGATGTGATTGCTACTGTGTTTTCTGCTTTCTGTGTCCCATCAATGATCATCTGCTCCCGCAAAGCCAGATTCCTAACCTTTAGCTCAAAACCCAAACAGGCAAATATCTTCAATGAAAATCAGATACAGCTTCTCAGTTCTGGAAGGTTTCCTTCTCTAATATTAGCACTTCTAGGACAGCATGGTTGTGCTACTTCTAATTTTTTAGAAATATAATGTTTATAAATTGTTTTAGATTCCTTAGTGCTGTTGCTATTGTTTAATTTCAAAGCAAACATTTGTTTGCCACAAACTATTCCATCTTATTCAAAAAATTAGTCACTGGTATCAATGTCTAAAAATGTCCCCAGTTGACTAATTCTGCATAAAATTTTATATCTCAAGAATCGCTATAGTAAAAACTGAACAGTCTCTAAACATACCAAGATATTGAAAGAGTAAATCAGAGATCATTCATAATTTTTTAATAAATTTAATTCAACAAAATAACTTTCTTCAACAACTAACACTAAATCTAAAGACAAGCTGTTAAGTAAAAGCATGAGTAAAAAAAAGGTAAATTTTAGCAGGACACATATTGGGAGAATTAGGGCTGATTAAATATCTCTCCCCTGTGTATCTGTCAGCTTGTTGTGCTGTGGGGGGTTGCCTGTGGCTGTGATGCTGAAAACCATGCCACCAGTATTTCAGATACCAGCAGGGCCACCATGGTGGACAGGTTTCAGCTGAGCTTACAGACTAAGACAGCGTAGGAAAAAGGACCAGGCAGCACATTCGTGAAACAATTAGCCATTGAAAACCCTATGAATATCAGAGAAGCACTGACAAATATAGTGCCAGAAAATGAGTCCCCCCACCCAGGCTGGAAGGCATTCAAGAAACAACTGGGGAAGAGTTGCTTCCTCAAAGTAGAGTCAATCTTAATAATGGGAATGGAGTATAGCCCATGGGACCTCCATTTGCTGATGTGTCATGACTCAAATTGAGAAGAAACACAGTGACTGCAACAATGGGCTCAAATCTCAAAAGATCCTGTGCATGGCACAGTGTTGGGTAGTGTTTCATTCTGCTATACTTAGGGTTGCTGTGAGTCAGATCTGACTCAACAGTACCTAATAGGAACAGGTAGCACTAGTCAAGCACAAAGCAGAAAAAAGTCTGTTCACAAAAATCGAGAAATATGAAGAATAACAGAAGATATAAGAAATTACTAAAAAAGGGAAAAGATATGTTTTACCTCCTTCATAATTATTCTGTAGGATGTAAAGAACTCCAAAGAGAAAACTTACTGTCCTCTCTTCCTTCTCAATAAAGGGTTCATAATGTTTTTAACTTGACCAAAAGTGGGAGTTTTTAAGTAGTATTCATTCTGTGAGGTTCTAAGAATTGTGGTACCCAGCCTCCATGCTGACCTTGCAGTGGTTCTTGCCTCCTGATATTCTTGTCCTTATGCATTCCTCTTCCACATAGCATTTACACAATTAAAACAATAGGGCTTATCAGAAACACAGTGTGGCTTCCAGACCTGGGTCATAAGGTACATTACAACTTTCTTGCTTGTTTTCCTTAGATTGATCTGTTTGTGGGATCTGCTACATAATAAGGACAAGTAGCCTTATGAAAGACCTCATATATGGCAAGGAACTGAGGACTGCAGTCAAAAGTCAGCAGCAACATGCTAGCTACGAGCCAATGAGCTGCCATGTGAGGAGGTCCTTTGTTTCAAACAAGCCTTCAGAAAATTGCAGAACTGAGTGACACTGCAATCTTATGAGACATCAGGCCAGAACCACAGAGTTTTATGATTTTTCATCTCCCCAAAATTGTGAGATAATAAATGCTTATTCTTAACCCACTAATGGGGGCATGGGTAATTTTGTACATAGCAAGAAATAAATAATACGGATGGCTAATATGAGTATTACATAGAAATTCAAGAAAAGAATATAAAAGACAAAGCAAACACACAGAAAGAAAAATACTAGGGCTCGGTTTTTTGCAGCTTGGCATCATTTCCAAAATCCCTTAAGATCAGACCTACGATTTATGTTCTTTGTTTTCTTAGGTGCTGCCGAGTCATGTCCAACTCATTATAGAGTTTTCAATGATTGATTGTTTTGGGATTGCCTTAGGAAGTGGATTGTCATGTCCTTCTCCCATTTTTGTGGTGCTAGGAATCAAACTCGGGACCTCAGAGACTGCAGACTGGCACTCTACCAACTGAGCTAAATCCCAGCCTGTTTTAAGCAACTGAATATTGCTTACAAGTTCCTTAAATAAGCCTATTAGATGTGATAGTCTCCTTCTCTGATCTTAAAAAAATTGTTTTGCCCTATATTTCAGATATCCCCGAGCTTTTGGAAATACATCCTTCTCTTATCTCTTCCAAATTCAGTAATCGTTAACAATAAGAATCAACTCCATCATTTGCAAAATAACTGTTATACCAAAAGTTGTCATATCATTAAAATTAATGCATGTATTAGATTTTTATAAAAATGAAGAGTCTAAACTAATGTGAAGGAAAGTTGAGAGATGCCTAAATTGTCATGTTTATAAAACAGATTGTTTCTCATGTACCTGTTTAGGATAATATGATTTTTCAGCACATGCCTTCCAACACTTACCTCAATATAATTTTTTCAGTAGCTACTGGTAATTTTATAACATTTTCTGTGAAAGACAGTCAGCTGGACATTGTGAGTTTATTAAGTATATTATTGTGCAGAAACCCTTAAAGGATCTTAACTACTGCAGAAATTTCTGAAATAAAAATATAAAAAGTCAGAGTTATAAGCAGTCATTTGGCTTATCCCACAACCCTGAAGGAAGTTCACTTCTGTTCAAGTCCCCCTCCCTCCCCGCTGGCCTTGAGTTTTTGCCTCTGTCTGTCAAAGTATGACCGGAAGTTTGCACAGATGGTAAAAAGGCAAACAGCAGCAAAAAGTATTTACTTGAGCTGCTGAAATTATTTTAAGAAGGGTTATGAAAGTTTCAGGGGGATGGTTGCATAACCAATAGTCTTAGTGACCCATAATTGAGGTTAGGAGATACAAGGAGAATCAAGGTGAGATCCACAGTGTAGGGGTGAGACCTTAAAGGAAACCCAGTTTTCATTATTTTTAAAAATCATTTTAATTTCCTTTGTCCCAAAGCCTGGTGATATAAGTTTGTTCTAGTAATATGTCCTTGAACCATACAATATTTTTGCTACAATTCTCTTGAGAACCATTTTAGGAAAATAGGAACTGAACTATAGAGGTTTATTTAGGGATTATATAAGAGAAAACAACATGAATAATAGTGCTTATGTTTGGTATAGATTTTCCACTAGAGAAAATCCACCATTTAGTTTTTAATGGAAATTTGCTTAAGAATATTAGTGGAGAAAGTGACAACTTATAAAATTTTATTGATTTTGAGGAGATTTGTTTACATCTTTCTCAAAGCATAACCATGGACATAATTCAACCTGAACTTCTTTGGATTTAAATGACATTTCATGTTGAATTAAAATGTAAAAACCCAGAGAAAAATTAACAAAGAAAACTGACACATATGTGTCTCACATGCTGAATTAGATATTTTATCTTCCCTCTTTAATAATGAAATCATAGAAGAAAAATAGCAACTACAGTACATTCAGAAAACAACTAAGAGATATATTATAATTAAGATGTAAATAACAGTGGTGCGCTCCTGTAATCCCAATGACTTGGGAGGCTGAGGTAGGAGGATTGCAAATTTGAAGCAGCTTGTGCAACTTACCAAGACCCTGTTTTGAAATAATAAATAAAAAAGACACTAGGGGTGCCAATAGAATCAACAAGGGGTTCTGCACAGCAGAATTTAGAAGTCCATTAAGCCAACAAAAGGCAAAA
This sequence comes from Pedetes capensis, assembly GCA_007922755.1. Classification (NCBI taxonomy): domain Eukaryota; kingdom Metazoa; phylum Chordata; class Mammalia; order Rodentia; family Pedetidae; genus Pedetes; species Pedetes capensis. The sequence goes on along the minus strand of VMDO01016074.1, from coordinate 43,976 downwards.
CACCAAAAGCCTCAAAGAATAACAATCAGTTCAGTGCCCTTGGTTGTTTCTTAGTCCTCTCTATCTGTGTGATATATTTAGAATTCTCAAAGTACTTCACAGACTCTATATTTTGCCTTAGTGCTCTCTCCATTAACCCCTCACCTTAGGTCCTTGGATGATCCATGACCCCCAAAGTCATTACCATCCATCCGTATCTTTCTTCTGAGTCCAGACACATACACTCAATCAGCTACCATGTCCAGATGGATTGCTGTAAAGAAAATTCAAACTCACTTGGCCGAAGGGTAAATTTATCCTCTTTCCTCCAAAACTGCTTCTTATTCATGGTTGTCTTGTCTTGGCAAATGAAAGTACTATCTACTCATTTGAAAAGATGGAACAACAACAGGCAAGCTTGAAAAGGGTTATTTTAATCCCCACAGAATAACTCTTCAATCCCCTTTGACCTTATTTCTTATATTTATTGAAGTTGTCTTCTTCTTTCAATCTATAGCATGTCCACCCTCCGTGTCTATGCTGGGCTCAAGTCCTATTTGGCTGCCAAAATAGCCTGCTGATCACTTTCTCCCCTTCATTTATGATACAATAATCTGTTCTCCTTAAAAAGCAAAGAAAGACCATTTTAAGATGATCTTATTATACTCCACCTCCTAAAATCTTACAATTGTTTCCTATTATAATGGGAAAAATTGTTAAAATGACAGAAAGATAAATTTTTTCTTCCCACTGCCTTCCTCCTCAGACTCATCTTCTTCCAGGCCCTGTAGTGCTACATTTCCTCAAATACTAACTCTTTTGGCCATGCCCTGTTTTCCATCATTCTGCACAGCTTTCGTCTGACCATTTTGCCTTGACAACTCCAGTTCATCTTTCAGATCACAACTCAAGTAGCCCCTTCTCAAGGAAGTCATTCACTATACTTATGCACATCAAAACATTTTACAATATGCTTTAAAATTGTACAACAAAATTAAAATATGTAAAATAGACCAACCAGTTAAATAAGGATTTGAAAGATGTTAAGGACTTATATGATCTAGGTACACTTCTTGTACTATAACTGTAAGTTTCTTTTTTTTTTTTTTACTTTTCTTTTGGTGGGGGGTTGGTAGTTTTCTGTCCTTTACAACAAATGATTCTATCTAAGATATGCTAGGAGAAATGGAAAAAATAGAAAAACTTATTTCAGAAGTAAAATAAAAACTAGATCTATTGTCAACATCTTCTTGTTGGAAGATGTTAAAAAAAACTCTGTTGCATTAAATAAGAAACTATTTTTTGTCTTTCTATGCATAACTGCTATGGACTGGATGTTCTCCCCCTTGCCTCCAAATTCATATACTGAAGTTCTAACTGCTAGTGCCACTGTACTTGTTGATAGTTTTGGAAGGGGCAATTAAAGTTATTTGAGATCATGAGGGATGGACCTGATCTAATAGGATTAGTGTATCAGAGGAGATTCCAGAGATCTAGTGCCCCCCAATCTCTGACATGTGAAAACACAATGAGAGGTAGTGGTAACTGTAAGTTAGACAGTCCTTACCCCGAACTGGCCCTGCCAGACCTTGGTCTTGAACTTTAGTCCTTCAGACTTGAAAAAAAAATAAATGTCTAATGTTTAACTGAACACAGTCTATGGTATTTTATTATGATTGCCTGAGACAACAGGATATCAACCTACCCCAGTATCTTCTAAATTCTGTTGTACTCTTAAAATACCAGATGTATATGAGGCATATTATTTTATATTAATATCAATATTTCTTTTTCAAAACAGACGAAAAGAAAGAAGAAAAAGATAGAAATTGGCTTTCTTAAAATAAAAGTAAAGTGACTTTATCTAGACAAACCAAGAATAAAGAGCAAAAAAATAAAAAAAGCAAGAAATAAAATTACAAATTAAAAGGAGACATTACAATAAACATCACAGAAATACAAATGATTAGTAGAGACTGTTATGCCAACAAACTGGAAAACTTAGAGGAAATGGACAGGATTTGGAACACATATAATTTACCAAACTTGAGCCAGGAAGACAGAAAATCTGAGCAAACCAATAATAAGTAACAACATTGAATAAATAATTAAAAGTCTCCCCCAAAGCAAAAGGCTAGGCTCAAAGCCTTCACTGTTGAATTTTTATCAAACTTTCAAAGAAAAATCTAATTATCTTAAACTATTACAAACTATTGAGAAAGGAGAAACTCTTCCAAAATCATTATATTAGGCCAGCTTTACCCAGATACCAAATCCAGACAAGGATATAAGATGAAAGGAAAGAAGGAGGGAAGGAAGGAAGAAAGGAAGGAAGGAAGGAAAGAAGGAAGGAAGGGGGAGTCAGGGAGGAAGGAATAAAGGAAGGAAAGAATGAAAGAGGGAGCAAAGAGAAATCAACAGACACATAGATCTCTGATGAACATAGGTGTAAAAATTCTCAACGAAATACCAGTGAACCCAATCCAATGTCATAGTAAAAACATTATATACCATGGTTAAATTGGATTTATCTCAGTGATGCAAGGATGATTTGCATATGAAAATCAATAAACATAGTATATTTCATTAACAGAATGAAGGTCAAAAACCATGTGATCATCTCAATGGATTCAGAGAAAGCATTTGATAAAATTCAACATCCCTTTTCAATAAAAACTTTCAATAAATTACCAATAGAAGTGAACTACCTCAAAATAATAAAAGCTATATATGGCATGCCTGGACTGGGATTTAGCTCAGTTGGTAGAGTGCCGCTCTGCAGTGTCTGAGGTCCTGAGTTCAATTCCCAGCACCACAAAAAAGGGAGAAGAACATGGCAACCCATTCCCAAGGAAATCCTGAAACAATCATCCATTGAAAACCCTATGAGGGTTGCTATGAGTCTGACACAACTTGATGGCCCCTAACAACAACAACAACAACAACATGTATGGCAAGCTTATAGGCAAAATGAGGAATGAATGAAGAAAACACAAAAGTGCTTCTTCCAAGATCTGGACTAAGACAAGTTCATGCACTTTCACTGTTCTTATTCAACATAGTGCTAGAAGTCTTAGAGTGATTAATGAAGGAAAAGAAATAAAAGGCATAAAATAGGAAGGGAAGAAGTCAAAAAGTCAAATCATGCATATTTGCAGATGATATGAACTTATATGTATACCAAATGATTCTACCAATAATGTTTTAGAACCAATAAGTCAATTTAGTAAAGTTGCAAGATATCAGCATATGAAAATAAGTACCTTTTATTTATTTATTTTTATATTTTTTGAGATGGGGCTTTTCTATGTTGCACAGGCTGGCCTCAAAGTCCTGGGATCAAACAGCCGTCCTGCTTCAGCCTCCTACATAAATGGGTCCACAGATGTGCACCATCACATCTGGCAATCAGTATGATTTTTATATACCAACATGAGCTTACTCAAAAAGAAATCAAGCAAGCAATCCCATTCACAATAGCTACTAAAAACTACTAACTAGGAATAAATTTACCAAAGGAAATGAATGAATTCTACAATGAAAATTACAAAATGCTGATGAAAGAAACTATTGAGGACACACATAAGAAGTGGAAAGACATATATATGGATGGGAAGAATTAATATTGTTAAAGTGTCCACACTACCCCAAATGATTTACAGATTAAATGCAGTCCTCATCAAAATATCATTGCTTGCCAAACTAGAGAAAATAATCCTAAAAGTCCTATGGAACCTTAAAAATGCTCAAGTGACCAAAACAATCTTGACCAAAAAGAACAAGGCTAAAAGCACTACAATATTAAAGCTACAGTAACCCAAACATTGTAGGATTCACATAAAAAGAGACATAGACCACAGGAACAGAGGAAGGATCCTAGAATGAAATCCAGGTACCTACAGACCACTGATCTTTGACAAAGTCAACAAAATATATTTTGGAGAAAGGACAATTTTTTCAACAAATGGTGTGGGGAAACTGAACATGTATGTGCAGAAAAATGAAACTAGACCCCTATCTCTCACCATATATAAATATCCCCTGAATGTGAAAAAGGATCTAAGACCAAAACTGAAGCTCAAGAAGAAAAAATGGAGATGTTTCTTAAAATATTGGCGTATGCAATAATTTTTGGATAAGACCCTAAAAGCACAGACAACAAAGCAAAAAATAGCCAAATGAGACTACAGAACATTAGGAAGCTTCTGCACAGCAATAGAAACCACCAAGAGACTGCGGAGACAACCTACAGAATGGAAGAAAATATTTGCAAGTTTTTCATCTGATAAGGGGTTAATATCCAGAATATATAATTAATTCATAAGAACCTCAGCAACAACAATCCAATTAAAACAATGAGAAGTTAACGTGAAAAGAAGCTACATAAGTGGCCACAGATACATGAAAAAAAAAATGGTCAATGCCACTAACCATCAGGAAAATGCAAATCAATACCACCATAAGGTATTACCTCATTCTAGTTATAATGCCCAGCTCAAATAAATAAATAAATAAATAAATAAATAAATAAATAACAAGTGCTAGATAGAGTATGGAGAAAAAAGAACCCATGCACCCTGTTGCTGGGAATGTAAATCAGTAGAGCCATTATGGAAAATAACATGGATGTTCCTCAAAAAACTAAAAATACAACTTCCATTTCATTGAGTAATCCCATTACTAAGTACTTATCCAAAGGAAAGGAAATCAGTATATTAAAGAGAAATCTGATTCCCATGTTTTTTGTATCCCTATCTACAATAGTCAAGATAAGAAAACAATCTTGGGATCCATCAAGTGATGAATAGATTTTAAAAATATGGTATACAGACTGGGTTCTGTGGTATCTGCCTATAATCCCAGTGATTTGGGAGTCTAAGGCAGGATCACGAGTTAAAAAAAAAAAAACTGGGCCTGAGATGAAGCCTAGTAGTAGAGCACTTGCATAAAATAAGCAGGGCCCTGAGTTCAATCCCTCAGTACTGCCAAAAAAAGAAAAAGAAAAAGAAATAAAGAAAAAAATAGTACACAGACATGATGAAATACTATTCTTCCATGAAAAAGGATTAAATCTTGTCATTTGTAACACCACAAATGGAACGGGAGGACATTGTTTTAAGTGAATTATGTTAGACAATTACATGATTTCACTCATTTGTGAAATCTAAAAATGTTGAGCTCATACACTGAAGTAGAATGGAGGTTCCCAGAGGCTGGAGAAAGTAGGAATGAGGAAGGGTTCAACAATGTTGGTCAATGGATACTAAGGTTACTATAGATAAAAAAAAAAAAAGTGTTATGTATTTCAGAAAAGATAGAAGAAAGCATTTGTACTGATTATCACAAACAAATGATAAAGATTTGAAGAAACAGGTAAGTCATACTAACCCTTGTTTAAACATTACACAAAGCACAAATTTATTGCATCCCACAAAATGTACACTTTTGATGTATCAATAAAGGACAAGCAATTTTTGAGAAGGATATGGAGAAATAGAAATGTTTGTACACTATTTTTAGGAATGCAAAATTGTGCAATCACTGTGGAAAATGGTATAGAACTATAGGAGAAATCCTACTTTCAGGTATATATTCAAAAAACTGAAATCAGTATCTCAAAAAGATATCTTCACTTTCATGTTCACTGCAGCATTATTCACAAAATGTAAAAGATAGGAGCAACCTAAATGTCCATCAATGAATGAATAAGGAAAAAAATCACATACAAATGGGGGGAATATTGCACAACCTTTAAAAAGAAGGAAATGTTGTCCTATGCTACCACATGAATGACCTTTGAGGACACAGTGAAGGACACAGTGAAATAAGACAGTCACAAAATGACAAATACTTCATGATTGTACATATACTAAATATCTAAAGTAGTCAACCTCCTAGAAACAGAAGATAGAATGGTTAATTCCAATGCTGGTAAAAAGGAAAAGATGGGGTTATTGTTTAGTCATATAGAGTTTCAATTTTGTAAAATGAAAAAGTTCTAGAGATTTGTACCACCACAGGTGTATATAATTGATGAATGTATTATGGCTAAGATGATAACTTTTACACTGTGTATTTGGTCTAGAATAAAAAGAAAATTGAAAGCATGAGAGCAGGATGATAAATTGATATAGTTACACCTTTAGAAGTGAATTTATGTGGTTTAGCTGAAAATTTGCATGTGAACTGGCTTCCTACCAGGAGTCAGGAAAATAAGAATACATATTTACCTCTGCAGGCATCATGGAGATTTATCTGATTCTTTCCCAATATATACAGTAATAAAAAATAAAACACCAAATATAAAGTTTTGACCCTTTTACATTTTGAGATGCCCAATAAAAATATGTGCTAGCGCCAAGGGGTGACTCACACCTGTCCTCCCAGCAACTTAGGAGGCGGAGGCAAGAGAATTGCAAGTTAGAGGCCAGAAGCAGCCTACATAATTTAGTGAGACCCTGTCTCAACATACAAAATGAAAAAATGGGCTGGGGGTGTGGATCTGGGATGGACTGCTTACAAAAAGCAAGTGTGATGCCTTGGATCCAACCCCCAAGTACTGAAATCAATCAATCAATAAATAAATAAAAATCTCTCAATAATTGTGTATGGAAAGTTAAAATTTAAGTCAGGCCTTGAGATCATCATATATAGAAGAGAGAAGAAAGCCACAAGACTAACAGATGAAAATGGAAAAGTGCAGAGAGCAAAGGTTCCTTGATATGAATTAAGAGTTTGTGGCTTCAATAAAACAAGAACCAGTGCTAGAGGAGGGAAGTTTAAAAGGTCATAGAAGATATTCAGCCACAGATATTTAGCCTTAGGTAAAAGACCATGAGTGTATTGCAAGAGACACTAAAGGAGAAATATTTTCCCACTAAAACCAGTGGTTTTGTCTCTTGTTGCATTCTTATTTTAGTCTAAAATAGTAGTCAGTTCCCTTAGGAGACTGCTTCTCCTGTATTTTATAACGCCTCACTGATGCTCCACAAATAATACTGCAGGGAACAAAATCAAATCCAATTCTAAAGCACAGCTTGATGTAAGGGTTGGGAAATTATTATTTGTTTAATGTCAAGAAAACAAACTGGTTACTTAAAATCACACAAGATCTAAAATGCAGAGAAAGGGAAATGTATTTGGAAATTCGAAGAGAGATTCATGCTTTAGAAAAATCGGATAAAGATATTGCCATCTAGTTGTTGGATAGTCATTTCGCCAATGATGATAACCAATTTGCATGTTAAATAAGAAGAAAATAGCAAACAACATCTGAATGCAAATGAGCAGTTTTGTTTATTCTTTTTAATAGGTAGGTAAATCACTTACACAGAACCAAACATCAAACACAGAAAAAAAAAAGAACTATTGGCAATTCATTCTAATATTTAACCAGTTGTTATGGTAATTACCTTTAAATATGCATGTACATACACAAATACTAATGAAAACTTAAGACTATATGCAGCTGTCTGCTCAATTTGACTAAAATTTAATTTTAACCAAAGATTTTCTGCTTTCAACTGTATAGTTAAAAATGATAACCAGCTGAATATGCAGCAGTGTTAAGTTGTAATGCCAAAATAAGTGCCTGATATAAGAATAAGAAACTCAGCCTAAAATGATTAAGGCTGGTTTTGGAGTAAGATAATTGCCAAAAGATGTAATTTAGAGATAGGTGAGAAACTTCTGTCACACTATCCCCTCAAGGTTTTGGTTTTTTGTTTGTTTGGTTGGTTGGTTGGTTTGGTTTGTTTTGGTTTGGCTTGGTTTTGGTTTTTTCTCAGTACTGGGTGTTGAATGTAGTACTTCACCCATGCTAGGCACATGCTCCACCACTGAGTTGCACATCCAGTCCTTTAGTTTTTGGTTTTGTTTTTGTTTTTTAATTTTGAGACAGGGTCTAAGTAAGTTGCACAGGTTTCCTCTCCCTTCAAATTAGAAATCTCCTTCCTTAGCCTCCTGCATCCCTAAATTTTAGGCCTGAGTGGGGGTGCCTGGCGCCTACAGTCACTGTTCAGATTGTCCACTATACTTAGAATGCCACACTAACTCTACCAAGTGGAAACTCAGAAGGGGAAAATACTTTTACTAAAAGATATGGAAATGCAAATATAAAATATATGAAATAAAATGATGGAACTGAAATTGAGAGATTTTTTTTTGGTCTGTGGTCCATTGCAGAACTATCACAGTGCTCCAACCCTATGCTTTTACTCTAGCATTCCTGGTTAAGGAAGTACCATCCCTACCTTTTCACCATGGAATAGAAGAGCACATTTAACTCAGTCTTCTTTCATCACTCTAGACTTAACCTCTGACATGCTCTGGTCACACTTTATTTATTTACTTATATATTCTTCCTGCTAAAGAATGATCCCTTAAAAGACAGATTATTTTATCTTTGCATCATGTCAGACAATAAATAACTCTTTCATTTACTAAGTTGCTTGGGTATTTTTACCATATCTTCTTTAGTCTAAGAAGTTCTAGAATAATATATTCTATTCCTAACCATGTCCACGATCATTCTGGAGATAAGTTGCTTCTATGTGTATAGTGTAACCCTCAGCTATACAAAAGCCTTGAAGTCCATGCCTGTACCTTCATCTTTGAGTTAAAAACATAATTGACCTCCATCCAGGACCTAAGATTTGGCTAAAATCTAGGAAAACAAGTTCCTTATACTTTATTGATACATCCACATGCCTCTGTACATTTTAAGTCACATTAAAAGAATTTAATACTTAGTAATTACAATGTGTCATATTATGAACTGATATAATCCACAATAATCCTTCGAGCCTTGTACCTTTATTAGCAGCTCATTGGCAAATGGAGTAATTGAGGCAAAAGTAGCAGTTGGCAGAGGTGATATTTCAGTCCAGGTTGTCAACCTGGGTCTATCCTCTCAAACTCTGTCCTATTTAGGCACATTTCTCCACTCTGGGTAAAGATCAGCTGCTAAGTACACTCAAAGCCTATTGGGGTAAGAGGCTATAATAAATTGAAATAAAACAGTGGAATTTGGAGATAGAGTATTCTAACATTAAACAACTGTTTGAACTTTGATGAGTCACTTAAACTCTCTGGGTTGATTGAAAGAGCTCCAAGATCCATTATTCAATATGTATTTAGAACACATGAGATACTCTGTGCCTCTGAGATGCTTAGACATATGAGAGACATCAAGACCCTTAGCTTATTCCAATTCCAAATCTCTGTGGTCCACCCAAACCTTCCATTACCTTCACAGCCCAAGAAGAAGAAAGATAAGCTTTGATAAACACAAATCAGCTGGTGAATATAAAATGAACTAAAAGAGAATGATCCAACCTTACAATTTTTGCTTACTTGAGGTCTGAAGTTTGGTTTTCATTGTTATATTTTCAGTGTCTGAATTGATATCATCAGCATTGAAGATGATCAGTAATCATTTCTTGAATGAATAAACAAAAAGTGAAATTGAGACTGATTTTTTATTGTTTTTAACAATTACTACTTTGCATCATGTGGTTACTTAGAAGAAGATTCTGGAGAACAAGACACATTAAAAAGGAGAGATACAAAACCAACTGGAAAATTAAGATAGAATCCTAAAAACCATCAAAAAAGTCCAGGGGATGTTTGGCAAAGACACACATGAATAACATTAATGATGAGCTTCCTGTAAATGCACTTACACATTTTACAGATCAGTGAACATTAAAAAATACCTAATGAGCTATTGTGAAAGGGACTGTTGCCTTAATTTCCTTCTCTTCCTTTTCAAAATTGGTGTGAAAGAAGGCTACTGATTTTTGTGTATTAATTTTGTATCCTGCTATATTCTTGAAGAAGTTACTTAGCTCTAAGAGTTTTTCAAGAGGAATTTTGGGGGTCCTTTAGGAAAAGGATCATGCCACCTGTGAATAGGGAAAATTTGACCTCTTCCTTGCCTATCTGTACCCTTTCATTTCTTTCTCTTGCCTGATTCCTCTGGCTAGGACTTTGATCACAGTATCAAATAAGAGAGGAGAGAATGGATATCCTTTTCTTGTTCCTGATCTTAGAGGAAATGGTTTCAATTGTTCCCCACTTAATATATTGACAGTAGGTTTGACATAAATGGCCTTTCATGATGTTCAGGTATTTCCTTATTATACCCATCTTCTCCAAGGTTTTTACTATGAAAACATGTTGCACTTTGTCAAAAGCCTTCTCAGCATCAATTGAGATGATCAGTGATTTCTGTATGCAAGTCTCTTGATATGTTGAATTGCATTAATTGATTTATATATGTTGAATCAGCCTTGCATGTGAGGGATGAATCCCAGTTGGGCATAGTATATGATCTTTTTTGTGTTATTAAATAGTTTTCCAGGATTTTGTTGAAAAAAATTGTACCAACATTAATCAGGGCAATTAGTCTATTGTTCTCTTTCTTTGAAGGGTCCTTTCCCAGCTTTGGTATCAGGGTGATGGTAATTTCATAGAATGAGATTGGAAGTGCCGCTTCTTTTTCTATTTTTTCAAATGGTTTCAGGAGAATACGTATTAATTCCTCTTTGAAGGTTTGATAGAATGCTGCTGTGGCCCTTCAGGACTTGGGCTTTTCTTCATTGGGAGACTTGTTATTATCTTCTCTGTTTCACTGAATATAATGGGTCTATGTAGATTGTGTATGTCCTCCAGGATTAATTTTGGTAATGCATATGTGTAAATGAACTTTTCCATTTTTCCTCTATTTTCATTGTTTACAGAGTATAATTTCTCATAGTATTCATTGACAAATTTTTGTATTTCACTGGTATCAGTGGTTATGACCTCATTCTTATCTCTAATTTTTTCCAATTTGGGCCTTTTCTTTCTTTGTTTTGGTGAGAATGGCTGGGGGACATTTATTTTATTAATCTTTATAAAAAACCAGCTCTTGGTCTCATTAATTCTTTGAAGTATTTTTTAGATTCTAATTGGGATATATTGCCTGCAGCTGTAGCCCTGTGGCATCCCATCCAGTCAGATCTCGGAAGCTAAGCAGGGTCGGGCCTTGTTAGTACCTGGATGGGAGACCACCTGGGAACACCAGAAGCTGTAGGCTTGGGAGAAGGACCTGGCAACCCCCTCCCAAAAATCAATCTGCCATTGAAAACCCTATGAAAGCAGAGAAGCACTGACAATAGTGTTTCCCCTGTTGTACAGAGGGTCGCTATGAGTCGGATACCAACTCGAAGGCACCTAACAACAACAACAACAACAATTGGGATATCTCCGCCTTGATCTTAGTTATTTCTACCTGAGTACCCCTTTTGGGATAGGCTTGTTGTTGGCTTTCTGATGCCTTGAGATGTGTCATTAAGTTATTTAATTGGGCCTTCCCTAACTTTTTGATGAAGGTATTCACAGCTATGAACTGCCCACTTAGAACTGCTTCTGCTGTATGCCATAAATTTTGGTAGGGGATGCATTCTCATCCTCATTTGATTGAAGGAATGTTTTAATTTCCACTCTGACTTCTTTGATAACACATTGATCATTCAGTAGTGTATTATTTAGTCTCTGTGAATTTGTAAGTTTTTGAATATCTTCTTGTTTTTGAATTCTAGTTTTATTCCATTGTGACCTTATAAGGTACAAGGGATAATTTCTACTTTTTATATTTGTGGAGGCCATTTTGTGGACTAAAATGTGGTCTATTTTTTAAAAAGTTCCATGTAGTGCTGAGAAGAATGTGTATTTTGCAGCTGATGGATGGAGTATATTGAAGACATCTGTAAGATCCAGTTTGTCTATGGTGCTACTTAAGTCCATCATTTCTTTGTTGATTAGGAATCAATCTAACCAAAGACTCTGAAGATCTCTACAAGAAAAACTTCAAAACATTAAAGGAAAAAAATCACAGAGGATACTAGAAGATGTAAGGATGACCCCCTGCTCATGGATTGGGAGAATTAATATGGTAAAAATGGCTATACTACCAAAAGCAATTTATAGATTTAATGCAATTCCCATTAAAATCCCAATGACAGGCTTTTCAGAAATAGAAAAAATAATCCAAAAATTCCTATGGAAACACAAAAGTCTACATGTAGCCAAAATAATCTTAAACTGTAAACTAGTGCAGGCAGGATCAGAATACCTGACTTTAAACTATACTGCAGGGCTATAGTAGCATAAAAAGCTAGGTACTGATACAAAAATTGAATTGAAGACCAATGGAACAGAATTGAAGACCCAGAGATACACCCATGCAACTACAGCCACCTGATGTTTGACAAAGGAGATAAGGATGCACAATGGAGAAAAGATAGCTTCTTCAAAATATGGTGTTGGAAAATTGGATATCAATTTGCAGAAAAATGAAAATAGCCCCGTATCTCTCAATTTGCACCAGAGGCAATTCAGAATGAATAAGATACCACAACATAAAATGAGAAACCTTAAAACTGCTAGAAGAAAAGACAGAAAACACATTCCAACATATAGACATAGGAAAGTATTTCCTTAATAAGATTCCAGTCACCCAACAAACAGCACCAAGAATTGGCAAATGTGATTACATGAAATTAAAAAGCTTCCATAAAGGAAACAACAAAGTTAAGGAAGAGCCCCCAGAATGAGAGAAAATCTTCACATCCTTCACATCCAATAGAGAATTAATTTCTAGAATTTACAAAAAAAAAAAAACCCTCAAGAAAGGAAATCACAACACAACAAATAACCCAATATACAAGTGGGCAAAGGAGATTAAAAGAGAGTTCCCAAATGAAGAAACTTGTAAGGCTAAGAAACACATGGAAAAAAATGCTCAATAACCCTAGCCATTAGGGAAATGCAAATCAAAACAACAACCAGATTCCATCTAACCACAGTAAGAATGGCAGAGAACAACAAAACAAATAATAACAAATGCAATAAAGGATGTGGAGAAAAAGGAACATTTTTACACTGTTGGAGGGACTACTTTGGAAATCAATACGAAGATACTTCAGAATTATATTACATGTAATTATATTATATATAATTATATAATTGTATATAGCATATAATTATATAATGCACAGTATTATATTATATTATATTATACAACATATATTTTATATATAATATATTTATACATATAATATATAATATGATCATATGTAATATATTATACTATATATTATATAATTATGTTATATTAGATTAGATTAGATTAGATTATTATATATAAAAATACAACTGCCGTATGACCCAGCTATACCCCACCTGGAAATATACCCAAAGAGAGACAAGTTATCCTACAACAGAGACAACTACACTTCCATATTCAATGCAATACTCATCACAATTACAAGGATATTGAACCAACCAAGATACCCATAAACAGAACAATGTGTAAAAAAATTGTTGTACATATACACAATGAAATATTACTAAGTAATAAAAAGAATGAAATAATGTCATTTGCACCAAAATGGATGGAACTGAAGAATATCAACTTATGTGAATGAACACAATCTCAAAAAGAGAAATACCATATGTTCTCATTCATATGTAGTCACTGAATTTTCCTTAAAGGAAGAAAACAACCTACACATAAGTAGATATATAAAAATGGACAATTATACTTAGCTAAGAAGGGAAAATATAAGCAGAGTAGAAAGAAGGAGGGAAGGGTCTAGCAAAGGGAAGTGAAGTTTGTAGAAGGTGGGAGGGGGAGGAAATAATGTAAAGAGATAAAAAGAGAGAGGATAATCTCAACGTAAATGATGTAACTTCATGAGTGCATGGGAAAAAATAGGGGGTATATTAATCCATATATCCAAAGAAGTTTTACTATGTATTAGTCAAAAGTTTCCATAAACTTTGTAAGTTCACAAAAGTGTAACAAAAAATGATATGATATGTGCATAATGGAAAAAGTAAATGCTGTTTTACTGTGTACCCCACCAACATCTATCAATAAAAGGAAAAATGAAAAAAATACCTAATGGAATGTACTTTAAAGATCATTTCACATTTTCCATTCCTTTATATACAAGCATATTCACTTTCATACATGCCATAAAAAGTGTTGAGAATGTTTTCTGTAGGATAAATTAGGAATATTGAGGGCTATGCTGCAGAGAGAATTCCTAGTCTCAACATTCTGTGTATTGATCTGTAGGTGAGAAGGTGGTCATTAGAAGACTACCTAACATTTCAAAATGCATGGCTCACTTTAAGTACCTATAATGCATGGATAATAACAATATCCATCACAAAATGAGGTTGTGAGAGTTTTATAAGTCAACCTATTGTAAAGTACTTAGAACAGTAGAAGCCACTGTGGGAGCTCAATAAATATTGGCTGCTACTATAGTTACTTATCATTGTGGTGACCAAGATGAAAGAGGGAAGTGTATAAGGTGTCACAGTTAATATACCCATGAGAAAATTTGTCTCTAAATTAATTTTGTATAATGCCATGATTTTATATCTGCAAAAACTGATTAGGAAAATAAATTTTTGAAAATGGACTATGAAAGACCTGGAACACTGACTTATTGACCATTTTAGAATTTGAGATGTTATTGATGAAGCAGCCTTTTAATAAGATGGAGCATGCTGAGCAAAGAAAAAATTGAAATATTATTTTTCTTGTCATTTGCAATACATTTTCCTATCCAGGGCATGGTGAAGCAGGCACTTACTAATAAGGAAAATCTCAAGTTGCTCAAATATTAAATGGTGAGTAATGTTTCCCAGACAGAACATTGGGATTGCTGCTTTTTCTATGACAACAGTAAAGGTGAGACCTTCTTTCAAACACTTCCTCTATATTCATGAGCCATATAACTTTGGACAAGCTCCTTAAACTCCCTGGGTCCCTGTTTCTTCATCTATAAAGTGATGACAGTGCTATCAATGAGCTGACTGGTGTTCTTTTGCTCTGTCTGGATAGAAACTGTGGGTAAGCAAGGAGAATCCCTTCAAGGGCTGGTCTCAGGCAGGTTTTGTGTCCCTCAGAGTTTAACCACAGTGTGTGGTAACAGCAAACAGATGGGAACAACAGCAGCAACAAGCAATACTCTAAGGTGTTTAAGCTCTTATGTAGACTGAGGACACTGAGAATTCTAAGCCTTTAAGTATTAATTTTCTTAAGTAAGCCATGGAAATTGGGAATCTTAAGCCTTTAACAGTAGCTAGCACTGAAGCTTCTGGATGGGCCTAGGTATTAGGAAAATCAGACTTGACAGCAGCCAGTTTTATAGCTCCTGGGCCTAGGGTGTCTGAGACCTTTGGTCCTAAAGACTTGACAGTTCTCTGGAACTCTTTTAGTAACAAGGGCATGTAATTTCTAATCTTCATCCTTTTGCAGCCTTCCATCCTTCACCTTCAGATGGATCCCCCTTTTGGGGAATAGGCACAAATATGGATATCTTCCAGTCAGTTGGCCGGGTAGCTGTTTTCCAAATCTCTTGGCATAAACATGTCAGTACCTCTAGTGCTGCATCTGTTTGTTGAAACATCTCTGTTGGTATTCCACCAATTCCTGGAGCCTTATGTTTCACCAATTCCTTCAAGGAAGCTTCCACTTCATCCTTCAATACCATTGGTTCTTCATCATATGCAATCTTTTGAAATGGTTGCTGATCCACCAATTCTTTTTTGTATAATGACTCTGTGCATTCCTTCCATCTTCTTTTGATGTTTCCTGCACCATTTACTATTTTCCTATAGAATCTTTCACTACTGCTCCCCAAGGATTGAATTTTTCTTCAGTTCTTTAAGCTTTAGAAACACAGAGCATGCTTTTCCCTTTTGGTTTTCTGCCTCCAGCTTTTTGCCCATATCATTATAAGATTTGATTTTGCTTTCTCAAGCTGCCTTTTGAAATTAAGTTAGTTCTTTAACTTAATTATGTCTTCCTTTTACTTTAGCTGCTTGATATTCAAGAACAAGTTTCAGAGTCTCTTTTGACATGCAATTTGGTCTTGTCTTTTTTTCCTGTCTTTTAAATAAAATTTTGCTTTCTTCATGAATGATATCATGACATAACTTGCCTGGTCTCCTATCATTTGTGTCTAGTCCATTAAAACTGTTCTTGAGATGGTCTCTGAATTAAAGACTGAGGTTGTCCATGACTTTGCTTTACTTGGTTCTATAGTCAAAACCCATGGAAGCAACAATCAAGAAATCAAAAGATGTGTTGCTTTGGGAAAAGTTGTGGCAAAATACCTCTAAAATGTTGAAAATAAAGAAGTCACACTGAAGATGAATGTGTGTCTGATTCATGTCATGGCATTTTCAGTCACATCATATGGTTATGAAATTTGGACATAGAACAAGGGAGACAAGAGAATTGATGCTTTTGAATTATGGTGCTGGAGATGATTATTGAATATACCATGGACTGCCAAAAGAATCAACAGATCTGGCATAGAATAAGTACAACCAGAGCAATCCTTGGAAGCAAGGATGGCTAGACTGTGTCTTACATATTTTGGACATGTAGTCAGGAAGGACCAATCCCCGGAGAAGTACATCATGTTTGGGAGAGTGGTAGGTCAATGACCAAAAAGGAAAACCCTTCACTAGATGGATTGACACAGTGTCTGCAACAATGGGTGTAAACATAAATAAGATCATGTGCCTGGCACAGAATCAGGGAGTGTTTCATTCCACTCTGCATAGGGTCACTATGAGTTGGACCCAATTTGATGGCACTTAACAACAAGATCCAATCCTTTACCTTCAGTTCTCCATACTCTCTCATCATCTCGTTACTTTGGCCATCCCTCTTCTTTCTGCCTTCATCACTCTTCTGGAACTGTTCAAACTATCATTTACTGGTGTGGCCATTGCCATTGTTTCCACAATTTGAGAAGCAGCTTTCTTGGCCCTTCTTCTTCCGCCACTGTTTCAGTGACTTCCAGCTACTGATAATATAGCCCTGCCTCTTTTTCAGCTGTCAATAAAGCTGCTGGCCTTGCAAATTTTATAGCTTAGCCTGTCCATTAGTAGGCTCTGCCCCTTTAAAACCACAATTATCATGAACCCTCCCTTCTGTTACTGTCAGAACTATGAAGTTCTGGGCTCCATATCTACCAATCATTCCCCAAACCTTCAATCAGCACAGCCTCACAGTTTACATGCTCGCTCCAGCTGATTACCAGAATTGTGCAGTTCCTTATTCTGTTCCTGCTTGTTGTTGGAGTTCATTAAGGCTTCACTCTGCTTCCTGTAAACCATTGGAGTCATGATTCCTGCACGAGTTCCAGCTGATCACAGAAGTAGCTCCTAGCTCTATTCCTCTCACGACCATCAAGATAGCTAGCCTCCACCCAACTTCAGTAGATTGCTGAAACCACTGTCTTATAATCTTGTTGCTGTGCTGTCCTTGCCACTGCTGTCACCATCTCTCAGCTGTCTTTGCTTTCCTCATGCTACCAGTACAGTCAGTGCTACAAAAAGTAGGTGAAAGGACCACTCCAAAGAAACCTTTTACTGGGTCTAATTTTGTAATAGCAGAGGAGGAATCACTGGAAGGTGTCTCCCAGTTTGTTCAAAATGAACTGAACAACCCTCTTATATAACCAGAAAGGGGATATTCACACCAATCACAGCAAATCTATCATGCAAATGAAGGTTTGTGTTTATGCCAATAACAGCATTATCACTTTGCCACCAATCACAAAAGTCCCTCTTGTAGGCCACAAGCAGAAGTGATCTCCTTCTGGCATTGGTGGAAATAGTTGCAGGGTCATCTAGAATTCATTGGAGCATACAATGGCAAATTTCAGTGCAAACTGTTTAAAACAGTCATGCCTGGGTCTTCATCTTCAAGAGCCAGAATGAAGGGTTCAAAAGGCTGCTTGACTGAGAGTCCTTTACTCAAAGCAGCCAAAGTAGCAGGGAGAGTCCATCAGATGCCAGTTAGAGAGCCAAATTACCCCACCCCCCAATATCTCTAATTATACATAAGAGGATAAACATCAGAAAGAATGTGTACAGAAAAAGAAACTTATTATTAACATCAAAATTGATTTTAACATTTTTAACAGTGATTTTAATAATGCTTAATATTGGAAAAGTACCCCAGACACAGTTCCCCATGATGTGTGTCAGTAGTAGTATAAGTAACAATGTATATATAAGCACATCAAAAGATTGTAACTATAATTACAGATATCATAGCTGAAACACCTAAAATATACAAGGATTCTGATAAATAGTAATGGTTATGGTATACTGAAAGAAAAACTGAAGTTTAGGTTCTGTTGTTCTATGAAATAAGTGCATGAGACTAGGAAAGTCACATCACCTCTCTAGGTCTCAGTTTATATACCAAATGAAATCTGTGATTGATCATGTAGTCATGCTATTTATAAATATTGAGGTGTTCCCTTGCATATAGAAGATGAGAACTGTGTGAAACTGAACTGTGTCACTCAATATTTAAGAGGAACTTTATACTCTTCAAAGACTCAAAAATATTAGTACTACTCCCGAATTATCTTTCCCTTAGCTTTCCTAATTTCATTCTTTGTTATTGTCGCTAGGTGCCATCAAGTCAAGTCTGACTCGTAGTGACCCTCATAGTGTTTTCAATAGTTGATTGTATAGAGATTGTATCTGGAGTGGGTTGCCACTTCCTTCACCCATTTTTGTGGTGCTGGGGATTGAACTCATGGCCTCTGAGAGTAGCAGCATTCTACCAACTGAGCTAAACCCGAGCCCCAAGAGTACAATTGATGACATTTAATACATGTAATATGCCCATATGTAAACCAGTGTATACTTGTGAGTACATTGTGAATATTGGAAAGACTGATAAACAAGGATAATTGGGACAATTAATGCTATGAGTTTTTCAAGAATTTTGCTCTCAAGACAATAATATCACAACATAAATCATGATTGTGACTATATGAAAATTTTGAATAAATCTCAATCTTTGCCCAGTAAATTAAGATGTAGAATTAACATGTGCTTATGAAGTTGCAGTATATTAGCAACTCTTCTATTTGCAATTTAAAGAGAGGATAAATAAAAGGATGCTTAGATTTTTAAGTAGTAAAAACGGTACATATTAATTCACTTTCCCTCCTTTAAAATCTAGGTCAAGCTTGCTTTTGGTTTTTAAGTACAAAAGTCCAAGATATTTTCACATTTTTCCATTTGTTTAAGTTACTATGATTTGAATGAACTGATGAATACTTAAGACATCCTGCAATGTCTTGGTCCACCTCTGTAAAAGCCAGATGCTTCTTTGGGAGTATTTACTTATATTCAGTAGCTGATTCATTAAAATCATCAATTTATTTTTATTTTTAAATGATTTATATTAGTAAAATTTTAGGTACTATGGAAAATAATGGGCTTAATTATGACATTTCTATACATGCATATCATTGTACATTGCTCATCTTCACCCCTCATTATATTCTAATGTCCTCCTCTCCACACACTGGTCCCCTTCCTCTCTACAAATAGCTGTATGCCTCATGTGTGTATGTGTATATATGTATGTATATATATGTGTGTGTGTGTGTGTGTGTGTGTATGTATATAATTAAATCTAGATTCTGCCTATAAAGAAAACATATTTCTTTCTTTCTTCCATTATGTTTTTTATTGTCCCTGCCCCCTCTTTGTTCTCCTTTTTCACACCAAATACCTTTTCTCCTACTTTAATGACACACACACACATACACATGCACACACACATACGTGTGTGTATGACATAAATGTATACATTTAATATATATTAAAATCTGGCATCTACCTATGAAAGAAAACATGCAATATTTGTCTTTCTGTGTCTAGCTTATTTTACTTAAAATGATGGTCTCTAGTTCCACCCATTTTCCTGCAAATGATATATCATTCTTGTTTATGACTGAGTAAAACTCAATTGTGTCTATATATCACATTTTATTTATCCACTCATCTATTGATGAGCACCTAGATTGATTCCACATCTTGGCTATTAAGAATAGTGCTACAATGAACAGATGAACAGTATCTCTTTGACATGTTGACTTAGATTCCTCTGGGTATATATCCAGGAGTGATAAAGTTGGGTCATATGGTAGTTGTATTTATAGTTTTTTTGAAAAACCTCTTTGATGATTTCCACAGTGACTGCAATAGTTTATATTCCTACCAGCAGTGTATAAGCATTCCTTTCTCCCCACATCCTTGTCAGTATTCACTGTTGTTTATTTTGTTAATGCTAGCCGAAAGGGTAAAATGGTGTCTATGTGTAGTTTTTATGTATTGTTTTGTTTTGTTTTGTTTTTGATAGAGGGTCTTACTGTATAGGCTAGGCTGTCCTAGCACTCACTATGTAGGACAGGTTAGCCTCAAACTCGTGTAAATCCTCCTGTCTCAGCCTCCTGCATGCAAGGACTACAAGCATGTGCCACCATGCCCAGCTCTCAATGTAGTTTTGATTTGCATCTCCCTGATGGCTAGAGATGTTGAATATTTTTTATATGTTTATTGACCACTTGTATTTCTTCATTGAGAAATCCCTGTTCATTTGCCCATTTTTGATTGGACAATTTGCTTTTAGATGTTTAATTTTTTAGTTCTTTACATAGTCTAGATATTAATCCCTATCCTATGTATAGCTGGCAAACATTTTTCTCCCATTAAGTAGGCTCTTTGCTCAATCTGTTAATTATTTCCTTTGCTGTGCAGAGGCCTTCTAATAACATAAAATACCATTTATCAATTTTTTACAGTTATTTTCTAGCTACTAGACTTCTTTTTGGTCTGCAGCCATACCATTGCGGCATCTAATCCTGTCAGATCTCAGAAGCTAAGCAGAGTCAGGACTGATTAGTACTTGAATGGGAGACTGCCTGGGAACACCAGGTGCTACAGGCTTGAGAGAAGGATGCAGCAATCCCCTCCCAAAAAATAATCAGCCATTGAAAACAATATGAATAGCAGACTAGCACTAACAATACTGTTTTGCCTATTGTACATAGGGTCACTATGAGTTGGATACCAGACTCGATGGCACCTAACAACAACAATTAGAATCCTTTTCAGAAAGGCTTTGCCTATGCCTACATTTTGAAGTGTTTTCCTGGTGTTTTCCTCTGCCTATTTCAAAGTTTCAGTTCCTACATTAAGGCCTTCAATCTATTTTGGATTTATCTTTACATAGGATGAGAGATAGAGATCTACTTTCATTCTTATACATATGAATACCAGTTTTCCCAGCACCATTTGTTGAAAGGGCTGTCTTTTCTCCATTGTGTGTTTTTTGATCCTTTGTCAAACACTGATTAACTGTAGCTGCATGGGTTTATTTCTGAATTCTCTATTCTATTTCATTAGTCTACATGTCTGTTTTTGTGCCCATGCCATGCTGATTTTGTATTATGGTTCTATAGTGTAATTTGAAATCAAGAATTGTGATAGCTACTGAGTTGTTCTTCCTGCTCACAACTGAGTTGGCAATTCCAGATCTTTGGGGATTCCTTATGAATTTTAGGATTTTTTTATTTCTGTGAAGAATGTGAGTAGAATTTTTATTGAGATTACAATAAATCTATAAATTGCTTTTGGTAACCTAGCCATTTTCTGGTGTCTTCTTTGGTTTCTTTCTTTAGACTTTCAACATTTTAATCGTAGGGGCTGGAATAATTTCTTGTATCTTATTAGCTCATAATGGAGGAAATCTAGAAATTAATAGCAAGAGAAGCTACAGAAACTATACAAATACCTGGAGACTGAGAAATACATTCTTAAATGATCAGTGGCTTATAGAATAAATCAGGGAGGAAATTTAAAAATTGCTGGAATCAAATAAAAATGAAAACAAAACCTATCAGAACCTTTGAGATAGAGCAAAGGCAGAACTAAGAGGGAAGTTTACAGCTATGAATGCATACATTAAAAAATCACGGAGGAGCCAAACCCAGTGGCACACACCTGTAATCCCAGCAATTCAGGAGGGGGAGTCAAGAGGATCGCAAGTTCGAAACCAGAGGTAGTCTGTGTAATTTAGTGAGACCCTGTCTCAAAAAGTAAAAAAAAAAAAAAAAATGGGCTGGAGGTGCAGCTCAGTGGTCCAGCACTTGGAAAGCATGCAAGTGTGAGACCCTGGGTTCAACCCCCAGTACCAAAAAAATAAAAAATAAAAAATAAATCACAGAGGACTCAAATAAATAATGATGCACCTTAAGGTCAGGAAAACAGGAACAAACAAAACCAAAAATCAGTGGACAGAAATAATAAAGACCAGGTGTTAACTAATAAAATGGAGACAAAAAGAACAATACAAAGAACTGATGAAACAAAGAGTTGGTTCTTTGAAAAGATAAACAGGGTTGACAAACTCAAACTAACAAAGTGAAAGAAAGAGAAGACTCAAATTAATAAAATTAGAGATAAAAAAGGGGACATTAAAACATAAAATAATGAAATCTAGAGAATCATTTAGGAATACTTTCAAAAGTTATATTCCATAAAAGCTGGAAAATCTAAATGAAATGGATAAATTTCTAGAGACATATGACCTACCTCATAATGAAGAAAGCCTAATCACCTCTTCAGATCCTACCTCTTAAAATTACCACATTGGCAACACCTGAATTGTAAGGGACATTTTTAAACAATAGTAATTGTCTATGGACAACTGGAAATATATACTTATAAGGCATTTATGGTCATTGCTCCAGGTAACCTCACATCTATAATAGCAGGATGCTATCTCTGTCTAAAGTATCTCCAAGTTATATCCATGAGTAATCAACAGTATCCTTGATTGGTATTCAATCATACCTATTATATGCCACTAATTTCTGCCCAGTTCTCATTCTCTTAATCTGGCTCCCCTGAAAACACATCTGCCGAGAAAATCATAGTAGCCACACTGCCAGTCATGGAAACACCATGTCCAGCATTCAATGACACTTCTAGATATTCCTGATGCTGGGTTCCATGGGTCTTGATTCTCCACAGAAACATAAGATAATCTTCCACATTCTTAGTCATTCCTTTTCTTATGGGTTCCAAAGAAGCTCTTCCCATGTCCAGAATCCCCTGACATTCCAATTTAACAATGGTATCAGCATCTGTCTCTGTCACTGTACCCCTCCCCTGTCTGTTCCAACCCCAGCCAAAAGGCCAAACTGGAAAAGGTTTCACAACTTTTCTACCCTTCTTTATCATTTTTCTTTCCTTTTAATTCCCTGCTCTTGTACAACCCAACAGAGATTAATTCACTTTCTAGTTCCTCATCACTAAATAAAAGTGTCAATACATACAACCAAGGAGATTTGGCTGGGTGTAGGTTTATGTTGGGAGTGAAAGATGGAAGTATATAGATGATAATATTTAGATGTGAGAAAGTCCCTTATTTTAGTAGCAGTTGGCCCAAATGCCTGTTTCATATTTTTTCAAGAGGAAAGCAGAGTGAAAGTCCTTTTATGATAACTTCAAATGCATTAATATTATAATTCCACAAAGGATTTTTCTTTCATGCACTATAGAAATAGGCCATTAAATTTGCATGTCTGAAGGAACTTTTCAGTAATTATTTTTCTTAAATATAATTAGTATATCATTGCATGAAGCTACAAGTAAAGGAGGACAAAATAAGTGACCCAGCTCTGCTTCAGTGTGTATGTTGTTGTTGTTGTTAGGTGCTGTCAAGTCGGTATCCGACTCAGAGCGACCCTCTGTACAACAGGGGAAACACTATTGTCAGTGCTTCTCTGCTGTTCATAGGGTTTTCAATGGCAGACTGATTTTGGGGAGGGGGTTGCCAGGTCCTTCTACCAAGCCTACAGCTTCTGGTGTTCCCAGGCAGTCTCCCATCCAGGTACTAACCAAGCCCGACCCTGCTTAGCTTCTGAGATCTGACAGGATCGGATGCCACGGGCTACAGCTGCAGGGTCAGTGTGTATAGAGAGGAAGTAATCAGTTTAATAGCAATATCAGTATTTTAATTTGGCTTTACAATTTGAAACAGCAAATTGCATTAGCCCTTTTTTAAAAGGGTGTTTGCTTGGTCTTCACCTATAGGAATTTTCTGATCTTAAATAGAAACTGATTTAAGAGTCTTCCTTGGAGGGAGAATTTGTAGGTAATATAATTAGTATTCCTGTAGCAATGAAATATTTTACGCCAAAATAAGAATTACATATTTCTTACTGCCCACTCTGTCGAATTAGTCTGAAAAACTTAAAACTTATTTTACTTTTCTATACTTCTACGTGCCATTCTGTAAAACTAGGTAAGTGGATATCTAAGTGTCTTAGCTTTCTGTCACTACAGAGGTGCCTGAAATAATCAACTTAGAAAGAGTAATGACTTAGTATGGCTTAGAATATTGGAAATTTAAGTCCATGACAAGTTGGCTCTGCTGCTTTTGTGCCTGTGGCGAGGCAGCACATCATAGCAGAAGTGCAAGACTGAGAAAAACCACTTTCTTCATGGCTGGAAGCCAAAGAAAGAAGAGAAGGAAGAGAACAGGGTCTCGATGTCCCCTTGAATGGCACAGTTCCAAGAAGTAAAGATCTCTCACTAGGCCCCACCTCTTAAAGGTCTCATCACCTCCCAACAACACCACTCTGTTACTACAGGAATCTCTGGGAGACACTTAAGATCCAAACTAAAACCCTGAAGTCTCATCCAGTTCCTTAAAAAGTGTGATTTTAAACCACAAAGAGCTTAGGGGACCTATTCACAGACACATTTTTTAAATTTATATTTCTTTCATAGAGAAGGAAGGGTAGGTACTTCTTTTAATTTCTACCTTCCTAACTTCTCTAAGGGGAGAAGAATGTGGCAATCCACCCCGGAGGCAATCCTGAAACAATCAGCCATTGAAAATCCTATGAGGGTTGCTATGAGTCAGACACAACTTGACAGCATACAACAACTCCTATAAACCTACAACCATACCACCTTGGTGTCTTATTCCATCTGATATCAGAAGTTAAGCAGGATTGGGCCTGGTTATTCCTCAGGTGGTAGACAACCTGGGAATATCAGGTGCTGTAGGCTAGGGAGAAGGACCTGGCAGGACACTCCCCCAAAACAGTCAGCCATCAAAAACCCTATGAACAGCAGAGAAGTACTGACAATAGTGCCGGGTATTGCACAGTGTCAGGTAGTGCTTTGATCTGTTGTGCATAGAGTTGCTATGAGTCAGATCTAGCTGACAGCACCTAACAATATTGGTCCAATCCTCAGTTCTGACTCCTATATATTTATTTATCTTTACCTGATAATAATTTAAAAACCAAGAACATCTTGGAAATTTTCTTACATAAAGGTAGAAGCACAAGGTGTAAAACCAGGTTCCCATATGAGACAATGAACAGGTTCTTTAGAGGCACTTAAATCAAATAATGTCCTTGAATCCTACTTGCCTTCTTTGTAAAATGAGCATAGAAATAATAGAACCAAGAAATGACGAATTTTTGCTAATCTAAAATGAGTTATTACAAGTGATAATTATCTATACATTATTACCTGAGATGAAAGTATTTGTTTTTTAATCACCATGAAAGGAAAAAAAAAAACATACCAAAAGTCCAAGATGGTAATTTTAGTTCACAACTTGAGAAACTCAGGAACAACTATCTCACTGAAAGCAACACTGGATAAGATGTAAAATCACCTTTACAAAAGATACACAGTAGTAGGAAGTACAAAGGCAAAGCTGATGGGAAAGTAGGAAGTAAAATGCAAGTAAACAGGGAAGCTGCTTTTCCCTGAGGACATTTGAAAACTGTGGTTCATTTGAATATTCATGTTGATGGCCAACCAGTCCAAGTTGGATAGAAATCCAAACTGAGGAACTACAGTGGTGGGGATTCTAATGGGACAGACATCGCCAGATAATCTGGAACACCAAAGAGCTTCATCTTCCGAGTAAAAGTGAACTGAAAGTTGATCAGCCTTCAGATATGTAACCCACAGTTCACACTGCAGAGGTGGTCCGAGAAGTCTCAATTTGAGCTTTTGAAAGATGACTTTGAATGGGTGATATCCCAGGAACCTGGGAGCAATTTATACACAAGTCTTTTCTGGAGGTGGTCACATTCACCCTGGAGCTCCACTACCTTGGACAGCGCACACAGCAAGGGGCTCTCAGGGGGAAGGGAGAAGCAGAGGTGACAAAGGAACAGGCTGCAAAAGTCTTCCAGTATTGAATCATCAGAAAAGGCCTAGAAAACAATAGTTATTGCAGACTTAAAGATACAATGGAAAGTTTAAAATATATTCAGGTTATAGGAAGCAAACAAACAAGCAAAAACAAGACAAAAAGATAACTTCCCCATACATTTGAGAAAGAACTTAAATAGACTCCTGAGAAATGAAAAATACAATAACTAA
Organism: Pedetes capensis; assembly: GCA_007922755.1. Lineage (NCBI taxonomy): Eukaryota > Metazoa > Chordata > Mammalia > Rodentia > Pedetidae > Pedetes > Pedetes capensis. The sequence goes on along the minus strand of VMDO01016074.1, from coordinate 17,681 downwards.
AAGCAAACTTCCCAAAGAACCTACTTGTTAATACTATCACCTTAGCTGTTAGGATGACAATATACATATTTTGGGAGGAAATGAACATTGAGACCACAGTGGCATCAACTGGGAGAATATTCTGAGTCAAAAGAATGTGCTATATGCACATTGTTTGTTTGTCATTTTATGTAGGTAATAATATGATGTGGTCACAAAATATATTGCCTTTTTCTTATCTTTTATGATATTTATATAAATTTAATTAAATTGACATCATCATCATCATCATCATCATCATCATTATTTAAAAGATGACTCTGTATGTCTGACATATTGAGCTTTTTAAAATAGATGATTCCTTTTAGCTATAATAAAGTTGTTTTAGATATCATAGAATTGGGTCCAAATTATAGTGGCCCTATATACAAAAGAAAGAAACATTCCCCGACACAGTGCCATGGCCAGCACTCTGCTATTCATAGGGTTTTTGATGGCTTATTGTTTCAGGAGTGGATTGCAGACTCCTTCTCCCAAGCCTAGGGTATTTCCAGGGGGTCTCCAATCTAAGGACTAATCAGGCCCAACCCTACTTAGCTTCTAAGATCACGCAGGATCAGACACCAGAGTATAATAAAGTAGATGTCGCTTATTCCACATGAAAATAAGGAAATTTAGGCCAAACGTCACACTTCTAGTCAATAAAAACTAGGATTAAAAATCCTAGTCTGAGCAGTGTCCCATGCTGGTAATCCTAGAGACTCCGGAGGTAGAGGCAGGAGGACCACAAGACCAAGACCAGAGACAGTCTGAGTAATTTAGTAAGACCCTGTCTCAAAAAGTGAAAAAAAGGGGGGCTGGGGGTGCAGCTCAGTGGTTCAGTACTTGCAAAACATGCAAGCACAAGGTCCTGGGTTCAACCCCCAGGCATTGCAAAAACAAAAAAAATCTACTCTGTCTGACCTCAAAACATATTTTCAAAGTAATTGTTGAGCTGTTCTTTTTTTAAATTTATTCCTTTCATGTTTAAGAAACTATAGGTACTACATGTGGAAAGGGGTTAAAAAAATCTGCAATAAGTTATGAGTCATATTTATTAAGCTGTGAGCTATTTCTATAAATTACTCTTATTTTTAAAAAATAATTTGTAATTCATTAATGCTTTATCCATTTCAATTAAGCAGTCAGTTTGCATTGGTTAAGATAAGTTTGTATTTAATTTGATTTCTAATAGAGATAACACCTTCACACGTTTCATATTTTAAAAATAATAAATACTGGCAACATTTATCTATTGATGTTTATCTTTAAAATTTTTGGTAAGTTTGCTTGCTAACTTGGAAATCTGAAGACAGACTATGATTATACTCACAGTGCTTTATCACCTACCACCATTGCTAACAATGTAAAAGAGATTACCTTTTCCCACCTAGGCCCAAGAACACAGTGATGTCTAAAAAGATGCCTTTGAGAAAATCTCTGAGAAATTGGAATTATGATGATCACCTCCTCCTTTGTCTCTTGTTTTTATAATAAAATGAGAAAACTTCATAAATGTGAAAAATGTGGCAAGTCAGGAAAAATACTTCTATAGACAATTCTCACCTAAAAAATTAATTTAGAGCTGGGCATGATGTTTCACACCTGTAATCCCAGGGACTCAGAGGGCTGAGACAGGAGGATTGCAAGTTTGAGGCTGGAGGCAACCTGGGCAAGTTAGTAAGACAGTATCTCAAAAAATCAAAAAGGGGATAGGGGTACAGTTCAGTGGTGATGCAGTTACCTAGCATATGTGAGATCCTGGGTTCAATCCTCCAGGACCACAAAAATATAAATTAATTAATTTTAAAAAGTTTAGAAGTCAAGGATTTGGACCTCTGACCAGACTTGTCCATAGGAAATAAATTGTTAATTTCTGTTTATCTCCCTAGAGCATCCCTCAACCTAAGTGCAACCCAGTGCTCCTGAATTTGGAGGTATAAAATTCCTAGTACCATGAGGTGGGGATGGGGATTCCTCATCTCATTTTGGACCTATTCCTAGGTATGGTTAGGATCACTAAAATTCCTAATTCTTAACAGCTGAGGGGATCATCCCTGGAAAGAACCAAGAAAGCAAGCAGAAGGATAGGTTGTAGAACTCTGATCATACCATTGGAAGGGTTGTAGAAGGTTCCAGAACCCAGACCAGCTGAAAATCAAAAATAGTCTCATCTATACAAGGGTACCCTAAATCTGATGTGTATCAGGAAGACACTAAATGCCACAAACAGAATAGGAAGAATTTAAGACCTCATTCTGAATGGTAGGTGACTCGAAGGTGTTGGGAGGTTCTTTTGCTGAGATGGGTCTATGTTCTTTTGCCAAGATGAGAAGGTTGGCTCAGCAAGGTCCTTAATCTTATGCACAAGGACTTTTGCAAGGTTTTTGTGGATAAGACTGAGGAACTTGCTGATCTTTCTTTGCTTTCTTTATATTAGTTCCTGAGGGAGAACAGGGCTGGTGAGAGCAAGGCTGAAATCATCCTGTTGACAGAAGAAGAATCTATCTGTGAAGAGAATGGAGGGTCTCACTACAGCTGCTTCTCTTGCTATTGAGACTTGCTCCTGGCCATCTGTAATTGCAGGGCCGTAGCAGTGGAACCTCAGCTTTTTCTTCCCTAACCATTCTCTCTCCAGCAACTACATTCATACATGGTCATACATTGTGAACTAAAACACTTCCATAGATTAGAAAAGCATTGCTTCTCAGTATACATCATTCATTCATTCATTCATTGGTTCCCTCAACAGACACTTAATGATCACATGGCGGTTAAAAATACAGTGAGACATAAAAACAATTGAACTGGCCTTTCACCAATTAAGAAGTTGTTATTATCAATCATTGTTGTTATTGTTGTTGTTGTTGTTATTGTTGTTAGGTGCCTTTGAGTCAGTGTCTGACTCATAGCAACCCTATGTACAACAGGTGAAACAGTATTGTCAGTGCTTCTCTGCTATTCATAGGGTTTTCAATGGCTGATTTTTTTTAGGAGTGGGTTGCCAGCTCTGTTTCCCAAGCCTACAGCTCCTGGTGTTCCCAGGTGGTCTCCCATCCAAGTACTAACCAGGCCTGACCCTGAATGGGATGCCACCATGGTAAGGCTGCAGTCCTTAAATTTCACTTAATTGTGGAAATACTGACAAAATTAGAGAAGATGAAACATCACTAGCAGATCTTATTAATATGAACAGATGTTAAGTAAGGCTTCAGAATCTATATCTTTTAATTTAAAGCATTGAGACATTTGTTTATTTCCTTGAACTCCTATTTCCATGTATTGCTGATTCTGTTCTTGACCATGTTTATGGATTCTTTTATTACTCTAGAATGATATATTTTGCTATTTGGAAGCTGAATATCATTTAAAGCATCTCAGTATTCTCTTGGTACCTTCACTTCTGTGTTGTTTTAACTCCCTGTTTTCCTTTGTTTTATATCTCCTAGTTAAAAAAATAAGAAAATGGTAGCTGAGCCATTTCTGTCAGGTTAACAAGAGTGTAAGACTTCTTTTACATAGTTGCTTATTTTGTTCAGCCTATATTCTTGTCTGCTCTTAGCAAAAATAGTTTCTCTTATTGCCATACACTAATTTTACAGATCTCAGTGTAATCTGGGGTTTGAATGCTCCTGACCATATTGCTGTAGAACTGGCAGCTCTGTTTAAGGTATTCTTTTCACACTGTTTAGTTATCCTAATGATTTCTCTGAGCCAATTTCCCCTGCTCTTTATCTGCATTCTTTTAAATTTGAACCTCAGAGAGCTCTGGGTGTAGTCAAATCATTCACTTTTATCTGTTCTGTGGAATTATCAAAATTTTGTCAGATATGGACACCATTGTGCACTCCCGTAATCCCAGAAAATTGAGAGGCTGGGATGGGAGGATGACAAGGTTGAGGCCAGAGGCAGCCTGTACAATTTAACAAGACCCTGTCCTACAAAAATAAAAAGGGATTGGGCTGTGGCTCAATGGTAGAGCACTTATCTAGTGTACATGAGGATCTAGATGTAACCCTTTAATACAGAGAGAAAAAAATCAGAATCCCACTCTAGATAATCCCATCATTTTTGTATCAAATTTTATTTACATTTGTTTATATGATGAGAAAATGCATATGAGCTTTCTGTAAAATTATTTTTAAAATATTTAAAATTTTTTTAAAAATCTGTAAAATTATTGTAAATTATTTTGTAAGGCAGAAGTTTAGAAAATAAAAAACACATTTCCACTTTGCCTATGACAATCCCAATTCTATATCCAGAAGCAGTTGCCATTCCTACTTTGATGTTTCAATATCACTTTCTAGGCATAAAAAAATGGCAGATGTCTTATGTGGGTGTCTAAATGCAAGAACTTTCTAAGGTTTTATAATCTAATTTCTGGTCACCAATTTATAAACCAATGCGAGGTAGTAATTGGAGGAATTATAGGGCATGATGCTATTGTACTATATATAGCACATGATACTTGGTGATGGTGCTGCAACTGGCCAGTTGGTGTTGCCATGGAATCCTTATTCTTTGTGATACAGCCAGAGGATGCAGACTGTAAAAAAGGATGTTCACCGATATCACAGTATTGCTCCTAGGATGGCATACGTTGTATGGGTTGTCAATCATTCATATTTTAACAGAGCATTTTTTAGGCCGCTGAGTTGTCCAAGAATATTCTACACATGTATGTCTTTTTTCATTACAATGTCCTATAAATTTTAAATATGTAAATGTTGGAAACACCATTAATCTAAAGCAAATCTTGATTATTACAGGTAAATGAGCATGGGGGCTTTTTAAAAGCTAACATCCATTGTGGAATTGTGCTCAAGTCAATGCATATATAGTTCTGCCTCACCCTATTAAATACCTATGTGATATTGCACAGTTTGTACATCGGTTGTGTTTCTTTTTTATCTTTTTCAATACTGGGAGGTTAAACCCAGGAGCATTGGGTATATAAGGCAAGTAGTGCTCTATCACTGACCTGCACTCCCAGCTCCACTTTTTAAAACTATTTTAAAACTGAATTTTTCTTAATTGTGCAGCCTGTCTCTGGCATTGAACTGACAATCTTCCTGCCTCAGCCTCCTGAGTTTCTGGACTTACCCATATGTGCCCCTGGGTCAGTTGTGATTCTTACAGGAAACATGGGTAAAATAACCGCAAACAATAAGGGATGATGAATTATCCAGGTACTAGTAACACAAGAAAGCAAGTACCACCTATAAGACTGAGGAAATAGGGAAAGAATATCTTCTTTTTTGTTGTTACCTGAACCCAGGGAAAGCCGTTACCATGGGAGTTTTGCCCAGACTTAACCAGCAGGAAGCCTGGTCATCTGTAGAGGGATACAGCTGCTACCAACCATATTATGGCAGAGAAAGAGCAGAGTGTAAATGCCAGAAACACCCTCTTATTCTTCATTCTTTTTTATACTTTCATCAACTAAAAAACAGAAAGCCAATTCAAACTGAAAGCCAAAGGATAAGTGAACCCCAGGCCAGCTTCCAGGAATCAGAGCAGCACAGAGAATGGATATAGAGAGTCAATCGGGGAAGTGTAAACATTGCATACATATAAAGATCATGTGAATTACTGAGCACCTGCTCCATACGAGACTCAGGTGATATAATAGTGAATGAAACAAACACAGGGCTTTCTTAAAGCCTACAATTCTAGCGTGAGGGCAAAGGGAACTAACACTTATATAGTACCTAGATGCCAGGCATTGTTCTGTTTTCAATATATTGCTTCAGTAAATAAATTGGTAGCATAAACATTTTAGCCATTCTTTAATGATAGAACGTTATAAACTCTGTCCTATATTTTGCTATAGTCAACAATAAATAAATTTTCTTGAACTTCCTTTGCACACAGAACTAAGTGATTGTAGGCATGAAACTACTGAGTCAAAAGAAGGCACTTCTTTAACTTAATAGATTCATCTAAGGAAGTTTCCAGAAAACTGTACCAATTCACTTAGTCCCCGGCAAAAGCACCAATTTCCCCTAATCTTTGCAGTAATTCACATGTCTCTCCCTCACCCTCAATCATCCAAGCAGGAATGACACACGGTGTTTTAAGAAGCTTTTCTCTGGCTGGGTGCGGTGGTGCATGCCTGTAATCCCAGCGTCCCAGTGGAGGCAGGAGGATCGCAAGTTGGAGACCAGAAGTAGTCTGTGTAATTCAGTGAGACCCTGTCTCAAAAAGTAAAAAAAAAAAAAAAAAAAAATGGGCTGGGGGTGCGGCTCAGTGGTCCAGCACTTGCAGAGCATGCAGGCACGAGGTCCTGGGTTCAAACCCCAGTACCACAAAAAAAAAAAAAAAAAGAAGAAGCTTTTCTGTGATTATTCCTGAGAATGCCCATTTACACTCATTAGCAATGAATATTTCTACTTATGAGTTGCTTGTCATATTATTTGCTCAGTTTTTGATGGGTTACTTGTCTTAAGTTGTTAACATTTTTAAAATATGCTATGGTTAGTTATATATATATATATATATATATATATATATATATAGCCTGCAGCCATAGCCCTGTGGCATTCGATCCCGTCAGATCTCAGAAGCTAAGCAGGGTTGGGCCTGGTTAGTACCTGGATGGGAGACCGCCTAGGAACACCAAAGGCTGTAGGCTTGGAAGAAGGATCTGGCAACCCCCTCCCAAAAATCAATCTGCCATTGAAAACCCTATGCATAGCAGAGAAGCACTGACAATAGTGTTTCCCCCGTTGTATAGAGGGTCGCTCTGAGTCGGATACCAACTTGACGGCACCTAACAACAACCACAACAACAAATATATATATGTGTGTATATATATATATGTATATATATATGTATATATATGTATGTATGTGGATATATATATATATACATATATATACACACATATACACATACTTTATTAACAAATATTTTATCCCAGTCTGGTGCTTTTGTTTTTACTTTATTTGAGATAGTTTTCATTCTACAGAATATTTTAATATTCATTGAGTTGTATTTCTCAATCTTTCCTTTTATGGCTATTGGGATTACGATGTGTTAAAGGATCATTCTTCTATCCCAGGAGAATATATTCTCATTATTTTCTTAAGAATTTTGTAAACAGTTTCCAAATGTAGCTATTTAATTTAAACAGAGTTCTTTTTGTATGTAATAAGGGACATAATTATATTAATTTTACAATCTAGATATTCAATTGTTACACACTGTTTACTCAATAACAAGTCTTTTCCTCAATTATTTCCCCTCAACTAGCTACAATATCACTTCTATTATAACTAAAATAAAATTCAGTTTTTATTGTATTGCACTTAAATTGTACAACCTGATTGTTTTCCAGTACTGGGAGGTTGTACCCAAAGGCCTTGTATATGTTAGGCAATGGTTCCCTTTCACCGAACTATACCATCAGCTCCTTTTTTTAATTTTTATTTTGAGCCACAGCCTCACTAAGGTGCACAGGCTGCCTATGGCCTCAAACTTGCAATCTTCTTTCCTCGGCCACCTAAGTAGCTGGGATTACAAGTATGAATAGCAGAGATTGGCATGATGTTTTGAAATATACATACAAATACATACAGTGAAATAATTACTATAGTCAGACAATTAACATATCCATCACCTCACATGACTATCCTTTGTTTGTGGTAAGAATATCTAAGCTCTATTCTCTTAGCAAACTTCAATACAGTTTAATAAGCTATAGTTCTCATGCTGTACATTAGCTCTTAGACTTATTCATCCTTCACAAGTGCAACTTTATATCTCTGATCAATATTGCCCAACCACCCCATCCTGCCACACCCCCAGATCTGCCACCTGGCTGCCACAGTTCTGCTCACTGTTTCTATATATTATTTTTTGAAAAAAACAAATCACACATAAGTGAAATTATGTAGTATTTTTCTGTGCCTGACTTTTTTTCACCTTGCGTAATATTTTCTAGTTCCACTCATGTTTTCACAAATGGCACAATCTTTGGCTTTTTGAAGACTGAATAATATACTACATTTTCTCTACCATGCATTTGTCAACACAGGTTGAGTCCATATCCTGGCTACTGTGAATAGTGCTACAATAAACAGTAGAGTACTGGTGTCCCTGCAACACATCAATTTCATTTCCTTTGAACATACATACCTAGTAGTGGGATTTCTGGATCATATGTTAGTTCTATTTTCAATTTTTGAGAACCCTTCTGATGGTGAATCATCTTTGCCAAGTTGACTGGATGTAGAATCACACAGAAGATTGTTGAGGCACATCTCAACCTTATGCAGGGGTGTTTCCAAAGAGGATTACCTGAAGGGGGAAGATACACCTGAATGGGTATCACCATCCTATGGGCTGGAGTCCAGATGGAGTAAAAGGGGACAAAGAAAAATCTAGCAAATGCTCCTATTGCCTCCTTGGTTCCTGCCCACACTGCTGTAAACTGTTCCACCATGCCTTCCCCACCGTGCTGGACTGAGCCCTTTGAAACCATCAGCCAAAATAAATAATAGTTTGTCTTTGTGGGGTATTTGGTCATAGCAATCTAAAAGTAACTAATAGATCTTCATAGCGTTTCCCATCATGGCCATTCCAGTTGAAATTTGCAACAGCAGTGCACAGGAGTTTTCTATTGTTCACACTCTTGCCAATATTTGTTTCTTCTTTTCATTCTCTTTTCTTTTTTTTTAAATTAATAGCCACCCTAACAGCGGTGAGGTTATACCACATTGTGGTTTAGATTTGCTTTCCTAGTGATAAGTGAAATTTCAAAACATGCAATTAGCCAGAAGAATAGAAGTAAAAGAACTAAGAGAGGAAAGAGAAAAGAAGCCAACTCGTCTCCCTTCCTCAGCTGTTTGCCTGCAGCAAGGCCTGCCAGGGAAAGGGGGAGACACCTAGAATCACATTGCAGTTTAATGATGACAGAACATTGGACATAGGAAAATTTAAGCCTTCATATTTATTTTCATTACTTTTGATATATATTTATTATCTATTTTACTACTTTTAATTGATTAAATATAATGGGACTTGTTGTTGTTGTTGTTAGGTGTCATCAAGTCCGTATCTGACTCATAGCGACCCTTATAGGGTTTTCAATGGCTGACTAATTTGGGATTGCCTTGGGAGTGGATTGCCAGGCCCTTCTCCCACCTTTGCAGTGCTGGGAATTGAACTCGGGACCTCAGAGACTGCAGTGCAGTGCTCTACCAACTGAGCCAAATCCCAGCCTGGACATAATGGAACTTAAATATAGTAAATTATTTTGTTGCTTTTAGGTGCTGTCAACTCAATATCAGACTCATAGTGACCCTACGCACAACAGCAGAAACACTATTGTCAGTGCTTCTCTGCTATTCATAGGGTTTTCTGTGGCTGATTATTTTGTGGATGGGTTACCACATCCTTCTCCCATTTTTGCAGTGCTGGGAATCTAATTCAGGACCACAGAGACTGCAGAGCGGCGCTCTACCAACTGAGCTAAATCCCAGCCCACCAATAACTTATTATTTTGTTGTTGTTGTTGTTGTTGTTAGGTGACATAGCATCCTGTCCAACTCATAGTGATCCTCATAGGGTTTTCAATGGCTGATTGTTTCAGGATTGCTTAGGGAGTGGATTGCCATATCCTTTTCATTTTTGTGGAGCTGGGAATCGAACCCAGGACCTCAGAGAGTGTAGAGTGGCATTATACAAACTGAGTGAAATCCCAGCCCAATAAATTATTTTAGGCTATTAATATTCCAGCTAATCCTGGGACAGTGGCACACATTTGTAATCCCAGTGACTCAGGAGGTTGAGGTAGGAGGATCATAAGTTTGAGGCCAGAGGCAGCCTGTGTAACTTAACAAGACCTGTCTCAACATTAAAAATTAAAAATGGGGTAGGGGTGCAACCCAGTGATAGAGCACTTGCAAAGTATGTATGAGGCCCTGGGTTTAACCCTCAGGTACCACTGAGTCTTGATACTGAAGTTTTTCACGTCTTGAGTTTTTGTTCAGGATTCTCTGTTCCAACTGGTAGACACATGACTCAAAATAATATAACAGAAAAATATGCATGTGTTTGTGTGTAAGCCATTGCCAGGAAAACATAGAACAGTGAGAGAGAAGCTGCCTCAGTGTTGGCAGAATGTCAAGGCTTAACCATCACCAGGGCAAACGCTCTGCCTTGTCTCCAACCTCAGCTTCCTCTCTTTGTGGCATCATTTTTTCAGGCTTCTTCTCCATGAAAATTCTCCTCAAAAAGTGATGGGTTTAGGTTCACTTCCTTATAACTGTCAGTTACAAGGGGGACCAAGGTGCTCTTCTCATCTCATCTTTAGTAAGACAAAGTTACAGGAACCTACTGAATGCAGCAAACTGTGATTACATTAAACCAATAACTGTCACTTGGGAGTTATATCACCATAACTAGAAAGAGCTTCTGTTAATAGAAACACAAGGAAAGGATTCATTATGTCCATCTATTTTTTTCTAGTAGCTTAGACATTTCTCAATCTATATGTATTATCTTAGTGATTTATATTAGAATTGAATATATTTTTACCTATACATAGTTTTTGCCCATTGTTGTTCTTGTTGTTAGGTGCCGTCGAGTCGGTATCCAACTCATAGTGATCCTACATACAACAGGCAAAACACTACTGTCAGTGCTTCTCTGCTATTCATAGAGATTTCAATGGCATATTGATTTCTGGGAGTGGGTTGCCAGGTGCTTCTCCTTTTGCCCATTATCTATATCCAATTCCAAATGGAACAGAATTCTTAGTATGTCTTCATATTCCTTTATCCACCTTCCATGTTATCAGCTGAGGAATAAAAGTTCCAGATTTTTTTTTTATTTTACAAGCTATATGCCAATTATTATTTGTTTTAATTATGCTCTTCCTAGTCTCTTTATTCTCAACAATAGTTATTTTGTCTGGATTTACCTTCCTATTGAAAAGTATTGATCCAGCATGCATTGAGCTTCATTAATATGGCCAGTAACAAATTTCTTGTGGGACATTTCTAATGAGGTTATTAGTAGAAAATCTATTTAAGGAGACAGTTGTTTGCATAGTAAACATGTACCTAAAAACTTTGGGGTATATTAAGTCTATCTGTAAACTAACTATATTTTAAGTTCTGCATGAGAGCACTGAATTCAGAAATCTCTGTTTACAGCATAAACTAGAAACTCGGAGGGGCCAAAGTGTTTACAGTGAGGGAGTGATAGAACTGACTAAAGACTGTCCTAAACCTCATATTAAAATTATTCTCCTTTGTTCTGAATCTATAAGTTATGGTGAAGAAAACATGGCCAAAGGCAATTCATTTGTTTTGGGTTCTAAGATAACCAAGAGATTCTGCTGAGGATTTATTTTCCACGTTTCTACTCTGGTGGTTTTCCTTTTTACCTAACCTGCCTCTCATACATACTTCATGTTGCTGTTGTCCTTTATTTTAGCATTGATGTCCTGTACTCAGAGCATGAAGCAGAAAAGCAGCAACAGATTTGAATCAGCACCATGAAGGAGGAAATTCAAAGTCATTTTGCCAAATTCTAGAAAAGCAGAAATGTCAGAAGTGTATCCAAAAGACCAGTTCCTTTGGAGGCCCCTTATCACATAGTTAGCTATGTTACCAGATACTGACATTGGAAGTGGGTATCCCTTTAAGGACTGCAGGTTGGCAACTACTATGTAAGAGATCCTGCAGTTAGAAAAGCCCTCTCCAAGTGTGCATTAGAAATCTGGATCAGGTCGAGAATAGTAATGCCAACCTCATTACTGCCAGGAAGGAAGAAGCATCTCAAATGAAAGGAAAATAAATAAACTTCTTTGTCATACCAATTCCAGAAAAAAAAAATAGCTGAAATGCTATTTAATATGAAGGAAATTGCTGTGGCAGTTCAGAGCTTGTCATTTTAAGGAACCCATGACAAGCTACTTCTGAACACAAAATAAAATACACTGCTTATTGATTAATGTCAATGGCTCCATTTTATGTTCATTGAAAGTTAATTCAACTTTCAATATTTTGGTATATCTTAGATTTGATGGTAGGTTTTATTTCCAATATATGAATCTTCTTTTCCCCATGGCAACTCAAACTGGATAGAGAAATCTCTAGAGTTAATAAGATTTAGAAAAGATTTTGGTTGAAAAGATCACTCTCTTTCTGCAAGGACCAGGTGACAATAGATAGCATCTAGCATAAGGATAACAATGGCAAGGGGAACACCAATTTCTTTTTTTCCATTTTTCTTTTTATTGATAAATATTGGTGATGTACAGAATAATACAGCATTTGCTTTTTCCATTGTGCAACTACTACATCACTTTTGGTCACACTTTCATCAATCTACAAAGTTTATTGAAACATTTGATTAATAAATGTAGTGAAATTCACATACAATTATGGGTTATATTCCCCTATTTTCCCTTTGTATTCATGAAGTTGTATCAATTACATTGAGATTATCCTGTCTTCCTTTATTCCTTTACATTGTTTCTCCTCCTCTTCCCACATTCCACAACCCTCACTTCCCTTTGCTAGTCCCTTCCATTTTTCTTTCTACTGTGCTTATATTTTCCCTTGTTATTGTTGTTGTTCTTAGGTGCCGTCTAGTCAGTGTCTGACACATAGTGACCCTACATACAACAGAAGAAACAGTATTGTCAGTGCTTCTCTATTATTCATAGGATTTTCAATGACAGATTGATTTTTTGGGAGTGGGTTGCCAGGTCTTCCTCCCAAGCCTACAGTATCTGGTGTTCCCAGGTGGTCTCCCATCCAAGTACTAACAGGCCCATCCCTGCTTAGCTTCTGAGATCTGACAGGATCAGACACGACAGTGCTATAGCTGCAGGCTTTCCCTTCTTAGCTAAGTTAAATTGTTCATTTTTATATATCTGCTTACATATACTTTTTTCTTCCTTTAAGTAAGATTCAGCTCCCACATATGAGTGAGAACATAGACTATTTCTCTTTTTGAGTCTGCATTCATAACACCTAAGATGTTATTTTCCAGTTCCATCCATTTTGCTGCAAATAACATTATTTCATGATTTTTATTGCTAATATCCCATTGTGTACATGTACAACAATTTTTTTATCCATTGTTTTGTTGATTCACATCTTGTTTGGTTTCATATCCTTGCAATTGTGAAGAACACTGCATTAAATATGGAGAGGCAAGTGTCTCTGTGGTATGATGACTTGTCTCCCTTTGGGTATATTCCCAGGAGTGGTATAGCTAGGTCACATGGCAGTTCTATTTTTAGTTTTCTGAAGTATTTCCATGTTGATTTGCAAAGTGGTTGAACTAATTTACAGTCCCTCCAGCAGTGTAAAATTGTTCCTTTTTCTCCACATCCTCACTGATATTTGTTATTATTTGTTTTGTTGATCTTGGCCATTCTTACTGGTGTTAGATGGAATCTCAATGTTGTTTTGATTTGCATTTCCCTAATAGCTACAGATATTCAGCATTTTTTCACTGTTTCTTAGCCCTAGAAACTTCTTCATCTGAGAACTGTCTGTTCATTTTCTTTGTCCACTTATGTATTGGGTTACTTGTTGTCTTGGGACTTGCTTTCTTGAGTTCTTTATAAATTCTAAAAATTAGTCCTCTGTCAGAGATGTAGGATGTGAAGATTTTCTCCCATTCAATAGGCTTTTCCTTTACTCTGTTGATTGCTTCCTTTGCTTTACAGAAGCTTTTTAATTTCATGTAATCCCATATGAAATTTCTTGGTGCTATCTCCTGGGCAGCTGGAGTCTTGTTAAGAAAATACTTTTCTATGCCTATGTGTTGGAGCATGTTTCCTATCTTTTCTTCTAGTAGTTTTAAAGGGAAACCCCAATTTCAAAATCATAAAATTCAAATTACTCTTCCCTACTCATTTAGCTTGACTTTTTCCACTTTTTTCTTTGAAGCTAAAGTAATTCTTTTATTTGCTATTGAGTATCTCACAATAGAATTTCAAATCTTCATGCTGCAGTAGTTTTGTGTTGGAAAACAATGACATTAATAATACTTGAAGTTGTTTTCAGTGGTTGGTTGCTCCTGGGCCTTTTCTGATATCTGAGAATGTCGGTGCAGATGATGGTGGCTGGCAACCTTAAAAGCGGTATGGGCCATCCTTACTGAGGTTGTAAGACATGAAAAGTAGTGTACAGGAACTCAGCTACTAATTAAAGACTTATATTATTAAACTAACTTATTCTCTGTTCCCTACTGCCTTCTTTTTCTGAAATTGATGTACCCTCTCCTTTCTGCTTCAGGGCTTGACTACACTCATCTTATCTCACATGTACCCACAAAGGTGAGCTGTTGGGATTTAAGGACGGGCCTCTGTAATTTATGATTTCTTTGATTTTTCCTTCCCCTGGAACACCTAGACTGTAGCATGTCCCTCTGTTTGCTCTGATAATACCTTCCTATCAAAGATTTGTTTTCTTGGCTAGATTGTTAACATTGGCAGGCAGGGGCTCTGTCCTGGTCACTTCAAATGTGCTCCACAGAGTAGGTGGTCAGTAAAATTTGGTTGAATTTGATGATACAAAGACCCCAAATGGACTTCAAAGAAGCAGGTTGGATGGCATCTTGGAATATTCCTTACTCTGTTATTGCTCTTATACTCTCATAGCTAGTGGTTGTTTGCTTCTTTGTTTTTTGTGGTACTAGGGGACCGAACCTGGGCATTCCAATGCTGAGGTGCACACCTAGCCTCATTTTTAACTTTTTTTATTTTGAGAGACAATCTTGCTACATTTCACATACTGTCTCTGGACTCAAACGTGAGATCCTCCTTCCTTAGACTCCCATGTCACTCGGATTACAGGTGAGTACCACATGTCCAACTAAACTAGTGATTTATTAATTATAAAACAAATGCATCTTCTATTTTGATTTGGATAGATTTGCTTGACTTTTCAAATGTGTCATTGATTATGGTATGATTAAAATATCTTGAGTTTCAATATCCTTATATTTCAAATGGAATAATGTTACTTCTCTAAGAAGATTTTTATAAAAATCAAACTAAGTCACATAAAACTGTTAAGCACTATATTTTTCATATATCATATGAATTTCTCTACCTTTTTTTTTTTTTTTTTTTTTTTTTTTTTTTTTTTTTTTTTTTTTTTTTTTTTTTTTTTTTTTTTTTTTTTGGTGCTGGCAGGTTGAACCTGGGGCTTCATGCATGCTTTGCAAGTACTCTACCACTGAACGGTGCCCCAGCCCATTTTTTACTTTTTATTTTGAGACAGGGTCTCATTAAGTTATGCAGAACACCTCTGGCCTCAAATTTAGAATCCTGCCTCTGCCTCCAGAGTTGTTAGGATTAAAGGCATATGCTACTGTACCCAGCTGAATTTCTGCTTCACAATAAAAACATAATTATTTCTGCTTGTAATATGATCATATTCATGAAATATGTTTTCAATTTTTTTGTTAATTATTCCATTCTTAAAAGTAGTAGAACTATAAGGCTTTAATTTAACCTTAGAAATTATGAAATTAAGTGGTCTTCAAGTGTACTTGGCCGTGGAATGCTCTGCACAAGCAAAAATTCTTCTAAATCCAGAACTTAATCATAAATTCACTAGGATATTCTGATTAAAAGTAGAACTAAATGTCCTCTATCTCATTATCTCACCATTTTCTCCTACTCAGTGAGGATCAACTAGGAAAATCCCTGAATTTCTGGGATTTTTCAAAATGTACTTTTTAAACCCGGCTGGGATTTAGCTCAGTTGGTAGAGCGCTGCCCTCTGAGGCCCCGAGTTCAATTCCCAGCACCACAAAAATGGGAGAAGGACCTGGCAATCCACTCCCAAGGCAATCCCAAAACAGTCAGCCATTGAAAACCCTATGAAGGTTGCTATGAGTTGGATACCAACTTGATGGCACCTAACAACAACAACTTTTAAACCAGTGGGTGGTCCAGTCCTTTCAGATTTATAGATTTAAAAAAGCTAAATATCAGAAATATTGTGTTAATCCTTCCCTAATATCAAAGCTGCGGCAAACAACAGATATCTTGATATCCAGTGTACACTTCTGGTATTGTTGTTGTTAGGTGCCATCAAGTCAGGTCTGACTCACAGCGACCCTATGTACAACAGAATGATACACTCCCCAACACTGTGCCATGATTAGCATTACTGTCAGTGCTTCTCTGCTATTCCTAGGGGTTTTGATGGCTGATTGTTTTGGGAGTGGGCTGCTGGGTCCTTCTACCAAGCGTACAGCACCCGGTATGTCCAGGTGGGTTCCCATCAAAGTACTGACCAGGCTGAAATGTCTTAGCTTTTGAGATCTGACAGGATCAGATGCCTGTGTGGTATGGGTGTAGACACTTTTTATATTACTGAATATTAATTATCCAAATTAAGGGGTTTCATTATGACATTTCTGTACCTGCATATAATGTATTTTGATCATCTTTACCCTTCATTACTCTTTCTCATCCTTCTTTTCTCCTCCCCTTCAACATTTCTAGTAGTCCCTCTTTTACTTTAATGTCTTTTTCCCTTAGATTCCACATGTGGTACTTGGCTTTATGGGACTATCTTATTCCACTTAATTATCTCCAGTTCAATTTTCCTGCAAACAACATAATTTTGCTCTTCTTTATGGATGAATAACATTCCATTGTGTGTATAGGCCACATTTTCTTTATGCATTGATTCATTAGTGGACACCTAGACTGATTCCAAAGTTGTCTATTGTGAATATGGGTATGGAGGTATATCTATTTTACACTGCCTATGATTCCTCCCAGTACATACCCAGGAATGGTATACATCGTTCATATGGTAGTTCTATTTTCAGATTTTTGAGGAATCTCTATAGTGATTTTTTTGTGGCTGTACTAAATTACATTCCCATCAAGGGTTTCTATTTCCCACATCCTCTCCACCATTTGTTGTTTTTTTCCTAACATTAGCCATTCTTACTACAGTGAGATGAAATCCCATAATGTAGATTTTCTTTGCATTTCCCTGATGGCTAAAGATGTCACACATTTCTTCCTTGTATTTTTTTTTTTTTGCCATTTGTAGTTCTCTAGAGAACTCGCTGTTCACTGCATTTGTCCATTTGTTAATTGGATTATTTATTCTTTTGTTTAATTTTTTGGGTTTCTTATATATTCTGGAAATTAATACCAATCCCCTATCAGATGAATACCTAGCAAAGATCTCCCATTCTTTAAGCTGTCTCTTCACTCTGGTAATTGTTTACTTTGTTATGCGGATGATATTTAATGTTATGCAATCCCATTTGTCAATTCTTGCTCATATTTCCTGAGCTATTAGAGTCCTATTCATAAATTCATTGCCTATCCCTAGATCTTGAAGCATTTCCCTTATTTTTCCCTCTAGTAATTTCAAAGATTCAGGTCTTACAATAAGGTTTTTGACCTATTTTGAGTTCATTTTTGTATGAGATGAGAGATAGGGATCTAGTTTCCATATTTTGCATGTGGATATCCAGTTTCCTAGCACCAGTTGTTAAAGAGGCTGTCTTCTTTCCAGTGTATGTCAAGAAATAATTGGCTGTAGTTTCTTGAGCTTATTTCTGTATCTTCTATTCTATTCCATTTGTCTGTGTATTTGTTTTTTTGTTTTTTTTTTGTTTTTTTTTTTTTTTTTTTTTTTTTTTTTTT
>VMDO01016073.1:0-49015 GCA_007922755.1 Pedetes capensis | reverse complement strand
CTGTGCATATTCATTTGTTCCAGATGGATAGAGTTGGAACATGAGAGAGGGAAGAATCAAATTTAGAAGACAGTTTACTGGTGGTAGCCTTTGTGGATAAGATTTGACAGGTGAATAATTTGGGGGAAAAGGAAAATTGAGAAAGCCTTTTATATCATCATAACTTTGAGAAGTGTATGAGCCATCCAAGCAATGACATCTGGTAAGTAGTCACTATACAAATCAGGAGTTCAAAGGAGAGGCCAGGGTTAGGTTAAGATGTGGGAGTGATCGATATGTAAATGCTATTTGATGGCATTGGTAGTGGATGAGATTATCTAGGTGGAAACTACAAAGGAGAAATGTCCAGACATAAAATTGATAGAATGCTAATATTTGGACACTGGGGATAAAAAAGCAAGCGATAAAGAGGCTGAGCAAAAGTGGCTTGAGAAGTACAAAGAAAATTAGGAGTACGTAGGGTCATAAAAGTCATATAAATGAAAAGTTTTGTGAAAGAGAGTCAGCTTCACACAGCTCTGTCTAATAATACAAGGTTAAAATGTTGCAATGGGTGGAGGTCACTCCTGGGTTGGCTACAGGGATACAAGCCATCTTGCAGTGACTTGAATCCTATGGTAATAATATGCTTTGGCATCATCTTAATTTTAATGTTACATTAAAAATATTTTCCAAATATACATCATTACTTATCTGTGGTGATAGATAGATAGGTAGATAAATAGATATAGTTGTTTTTGCTGTTTTGAGGTGCCCTCAAGTCAGGTCTTATTCACGGCAACCCTATGTGCAACAGAATGAAACACTGAAACTGTGCCATACCTGGCACCATCTCAGTGCTTCTCTGCTATTCATAGGGTTTTCAGTGGCAGATTGTATTGGGATTGTTTCAGGAGTGTGTTGCCAGGTCCTTCTCCTATGTTTGCAGTGCTGGAGATTGAACCCTGGGCCTCAGCACAGAGTAGCACTGTACCAATGGAGCTAAACCCCAGCCATATGTATATGTTGAAATTTTTGGTTATTTTTGTGACAAAGATACAAACCAGTTGTTTAATTGAACTTTCAGTCATTTCTACTTGATCATTTCTTTGTATGTCCTTACTATATACTCAAACACAGACTGGGTCTGATGTACTCAACAAACAAGCAAACAGAAACAGCTCATTGAAGAGGAACCGAACATCCTGTTCCCAAAAGAGGAAGAAAGATTTGTGTTTACTTATTTATTTTACTTTTTTCATTATTCAGCTTTTGAACTTCCTTGTTCAAAATCAGCAGATAATTGTTTAAGACTCTACAACGGTCACCCTGTGGAGTCACAATGTGAAGTTAGCCATAGTAAAATGTGCAAAATTTGAACTCCCAAGGAAATTTCATCCCTTGTACTATCAGACTTGAGATATCCAGGCGGCTACAGATTTCCTTTTGTCCCCCGAGCCTCTCACCATGTTAGTGAATCTCCCACCTAAACAAAACGGGGAGAATTTTGAAAGTTGAAATATAAGGTCCATGTAAGTTTGGAATATTTTAAACATAAAGCAATTAAATTGCCACCCAATCCACACAAATGCACATATAACACATCATCCCTTAAGACGTGCCATCCAACTTCTAATAAAAAATTTTGCCAACAAGAAAGCTCTGAAAGCAATGCACATTGTCTGCATAAAAGCCTTCTTTTGACTAGAAAATGACTATTAATGAGAACATGTTCGTTTCTGGCATCAAGCTTGAAGAGACACAGGTCATAAATCTCTTTGATCTTCTTGCTAAAGCTAGAATCAAGCAAAGAAGTAAGTTCATTCATTTAAAAAAATGCTTTTGATTGAAATGATTTCATTTAGTTACAAGTAATTTATCATGTTTTTCTTTCCCAGGTTTGGTCTGTTTTCTATTCTCTGTCGTCACAGTTAAATCTTTGCTAAGACTACAGTGAGATGTTACTTTAGGGTTTCTTATTGGAAGGGGGTCAGACAAAACTTCTAAGAGAAATGGATATGTGGGGGAGTACAGTTTGGGGGTGAGACAAACAACAATAAGAATTCATAAATTTTGAACAAAAATAATGTCTTGTGGCTCAGGCTGTAAGCCTCCTCCGCTTGCCTTAGATGTATCAACACTGCCCTCTCTTGCTTATTCCCAGCTTCCTTTGAAACTTTGGTTTCAATGCACAACCTTACAAATACAGCACCTCTCTCTTTTGCCCCCGCTGCTTCCCATAAGTAACCACAGAAAGCAGTGCACAGAGTTCTTAATATGGCTCCTTTCCTGTTGAATTTATTTGCTCTTTTTATGCAATGTATTTCCTTCTTTACTTCCTGTTTCCCACCTCCCTGGCTGTGTCTGCTGCTGCTTTACCACAAAGCACCTCAAAGGATCAGGAGAAACAAGCCTCCCACCAGCAATGTCCCTTTGGAGCTGTAATGCAAGCAGTCCTGGCAAGAGAACTGCCATCTCTTTCCTTGTAAGGAGGCCTAATTCTATTTCCAGTACTCTCTGAGAATACATTGTGGGCTGGCATCCTGGCTGCACAGGGAAATTTGGAGTCTTTTATTAACCACCTGGACCAAGCTTCCTCACTGTCCAGGACCTCTGAGCCTCCTCCGTGAAAAACAGCACGGCAGTGAGAGTTAGATTGTGCAGAGACTGGGGAGTGTCTGCATGCCTTCCACCATGTGGAAAAACCAAGCAATTGCCAAACGCTCACGTCTCTGACTTTTCTGTAGTTTTCGAAAACAAAACTTGCAAATAGAATTTCACTCTTAATAGCTGAAAAACCTGGAGAAAATGGTGGATGTTCAGGCACAAGTAACTGATTGACATAGTAATTATTCCTCTTGTTCCCCATTCCTGATTAGCATTTTGATTTGCATCAAATGAGTTAGAATCACAGGACAGAAAGAAGTATTAAAAACAAAATGATCATTTGAGTCAGAGATTCTTAAGTTTTTTACATACAAGAATTTGGAACTATCACCGTAATCCACTCAGGGGTTGCAAGCTATTCCTTCAGTGCTTCTGAATATACTCATCTGATATAGATGGTAGTGAGGCTAAGAAATGTAGAAGGGAGGCTGTAACAGCTGTTGCCTTCTAGGTCAAGTGTGTGGTTTGATTTGAGTGGGAAATGAGTTACAGGAAAGTTCTTCACCTGTTCTACCCATAAAACCTGTGGGTGAACAGGGTGAAATAGATCTTACTGTGCTTACCTCTTCTGATCAGTTATGGCCAACTCTCTAAAGCACCGAGTAAAGAGGAACTCCATACTTTGAGCTCAGCAGGGAGAAAAAAGAGCTTTTGGGATCTATTAATGGTGTACACCACAGGAGGGAGAGTAAGGAAAGCCAGTACCCATAACTGGTTCAGATCTGGCATTTCTTATTGTGATGACAGCACATGACCTAGAAGACACTGCTTCTATACAATGCTTAGAGTTGATTTGCTCATTTGTTTAGCAGCATGAAAAAGAAGGCTCTGTGGGAGTCTGAGCCAGGACTGGCCATTTAGAAAGGAAGAGAAGACAGGAGAAATTTAATTTTTTTATTGAATTTTAAAAATTTCAGGTATTTACCTGAAGAGAGCAAAACAGATCTTTGGTTCCTCAGCAAGTAAGAAACAGTACTAAGCACACAGTGATACAAAAGTATCACTGACAAATGGCTGGAGAAAGGATTAGAGAAGGGTAAAGCAGATGTTCACTTAATTAGATAGTAATGTCTAGAAGGACGTTTTTAGTATTTCAGTTTCCATTTACACCAGTGTTTGCCCTTTTCCTCTGGTTGTGACTCGCATACTTTACTATCTAGTGGTATTGTGCTCTCTCTCCTCACTTACCCAAACCTGTTCTGGAGAAACCTCTCTCAGTGGCCATGCAACTGAAATACCCGTATTTTGCTTCCATCATTGTCAAAACATACTGATTTCACCTCTAAGTATTTGGAAATAGCAAGGGAAGATAAAAGCAATTTCCTCAAATGCTTTCTACATTTTCTTTCTCACTCCATAGTATAGACTTTTGGAGCCAAAAATGGCCAACAGTGTAGCTGAATAGACATTGTCCTCTTCTGCTTGCTTATTGTAATGGAACAATTACTGAACTTGAAGTCATCAGGTACATATTCAAATCCTGTGATTCTGTTGCATGCCATCTGGGTGACCTTGGCCCAGTCACTTAACCTCTCTGAGTCTAGCTTCCTGTTGTATAAAATGAGGAGCATAATTCCTGCCTTGCCTACTTCACAATGTTGCTATGAAGATCAAATGAGATACTGTGTGTGGAACTTCTTTGAAACACTACAAAACACTATACAGATGCAAGCTATTGTTATAAAGCTGAATCCTGGTGAGTCTGTGGTTTTTGAGCCGTATGTGCACACGCTGGGTCTGGTCTATCATTATTTCTAAATATGGCTGGTCTATTGACTTCTGAAGTTTCCACATGAAATACAGTCTGTGTATTTGCTCGAAGCCTCGGCTCTATGTCCTCAAATAATGGGCCATTAAGTGTTATATTCCAAACCAGCAGAACCAGCATTTCTGACCTTGTACCTGTGACCTGCAGAAGTACTATTGTATCTCAGAGATAAACGTACCTGAACTGCAAGGTGCTTAAAAGATATATTTAGTGTGTAGGCATTTCATTTGTCACTGAGCAATTTTACAGTGTCTGATATAAGCTGGAGATTTTATGATCTATAATCAAAGGCTTTTGCAGACACCTCTCCTTAATTTGGATTTGTGACAGTATTAAAAATAGGACTTTCATCTTTGGATCCATTTCACTTACTTGGATGAAACAGCAATATATGCTTTTAAGTGCAAGTAACTTAAAATTTTCAGACTGTCCTTAGTAACACAGGAACCCTTGACACAAACCTGTACTATTGACTTAAGGAAAAAGTATTCTATTTTCTGTCCCTTTTGATCAACTTGGAATATTCCTCATAGCAGACTATTTCCTCTTCTTAAACCCAATGTGCTAAGTCTTACAAGCAAGGGTCGACAGGGGCATTACTGTTGTTGCAATTGTATTCAGAGGCTCCATGATTGAAGTATCCATAGGAAAATGGAGATAGAATCTCGGAATGTTAGAACTAGTCAAGAACTTTCAGAGTGTTCCTTTCGAGTCTTATTTTGCTTATGTAAAAGCTAAGCCTCAAATAGATTTAGGGTTATAACAAATGTTACACTTCCATGATTAGAATAATAAGCACTCAAATTAATACCTGGTAAAAACTATGCTTTCTAGAGTACAAGAGAAAAGCTTCTCTTATGAAGAATATATCCGTCTTTCCACATTTTCATAAGTTTCTACAGATAACTTGAGCCAAACAATCTCACGATATGTCCTGTATTGCCTTTTCCTGCCCTACTAGAAATGTCATAAAATAATGAAGTGTTCTTTCCATCCAAAAGCTCTTTGAAAAAGTTAAATCTACATAAGGGCTTTAGCATACATTTATGACCCATTTTATGCAGAGATTGCACATGTATACAAACCAAGGAAAAGCAACTGACCTCAATCACAAACTCATTCTTCCTTCCTTCTCACATTTTATTGTCTTGGTTGGGCTTAAATGTAAAATCTAGTGATATAATTAATTTTATGTCCATCTTCATCTTTCCAGAAGTCTGCTACATGTTCTAAATTTTGAAAAATCTAGAGATTTTCTTTCTGCTTGGTCTTAGTATAAAGGTCACCTTTTCCATCATCTCATCTCCATCAGCTTTGACCTCACCGTCCTGGGTATAAGTTTATGATATCATGATTTCTCACCCTAGAGAAACCAAAGATCAGCCTTCAACAATTGTCTTTTGGTTCACTCACACACAAGGTGGAAGTGTATCACATAAGTGTGCAAATACTAGGAGACGGGAATCATTGGGGCCATACTAGACTCTTGCTGCCACATCTCACATAGTAAAGCACACACATAGGAGAATGGACGCATGAAATCATTGAGGAGTTTTGCTAGAGACTTGAAAGAAATTGCCTAGTTTAAAAACAAGTGGACATGCTTGATATTAGAGTCTGTTGCACATTATGTTTTCAAACCCAGCTAAAATGTTTTTTGGCTTTATATTGTCCTGGGATTTCATCTGCCAATACTCTAGATGGAGAGAGATGGAAAGAACAGGAAGATAAAATGGCAGGCAAACCATAATCAGTCCTACAACAGGGTAAGCCCTGAAGAGCAGTTACTGATAAACCACCAATATGTGGTACCAGAGCAGTTAGATACCTCTAGGCCTTCACATTCTGCTTCCTCGAACAAGTTTCATCCAGCAATACCTGGGCCAATGTTACTCTCTCATCAGAGTTTATGAGATGGGGTAGCTTTCCCTGAGCAGTGTCCAGCCATGTCAAGAAACCTATGCCATTTTCTCACAGTCTTTCTATTCCCTTTGCATAGAAATGTTTGCTCTATTTCCTGGATATGAATAATTCTCTTAATATTTATGGAGCAAATCTAGTGAGATAACTGCCTGGTCCAGTAGCTGAGCTGTTTTCTGACACAATTTTATTAGTGATGGTATCTGAATCACCCCGCCAATAGGAATATTTTTCCTTGGCTTTGTTTCCAAATTATCTTGAGCCAGAGTATGACCAAGCTGATTGTAAACAGGTACTAGCAATGAGAGAAGGCATATGTCTCTTCTAAGGCATCCCAAAGAAAATAAAATTAAAATGAGATTTGCCATAGGATCCCCCACACCTGAGCAATTAATAAGCAGTTTAATGAAAAACTGAATACAGTAGAATATTGGATATAAGAGCCAGAGAGAGATTCTTCAGGTAACCAGATTCTTTTAGAGGTACTTGAGAAAGTGGATTGCTTATATATTTAGATATCAAAGAAAATATTGGTAAAGGAAGGATATATTTTCTTCCTAAGAATGCTAAGGTCCCTACATGATTTGGTAAAATATCAGGATAAAATAATTAACAGAACTGAGAGCTGCATGTCAGAACATAATTGAACCGGCTTAATATAAGTCCTACTGTGTATCAGGTCCTAGGGCTGGATTGATTCAGGCCTGTTTCCATTCTATCTTCTCTCTTATTTCTATAGTGCCTCATCCTATGACTAGATTCTTCAATGAAGACAAATTTGTGCTACAGTTTCAGGCTTTATATCTGTGTACCATCCATCATTCCAAAGGAGGTAATGAGAACTTTCTTCCTAGCATCCCTAACAAGAGTCCTGAAATTGACACTGGAAAGATTACTTAAAATGGATGCTTAAGGAGTAAGACCAGGAATACCAACCAGGAATCTGAACTGGAACAAGGGTGAGATCAGAGTCGTTCAATGAACAGAATAGCAAGAGAAAGGGTAAATATCACCAACAAAACTTCGTTTATTTTCAGGAGGAATATCCTGAGGCTTAGTGAAGATGAGTGACTTCCCAAGACAACATAACATACAAAATGAGTAAGGATTGATCCCTGTGCCTGCCTGGCATAATCAATTCCCTTAACTCCCAATTTTTATTTTTAACTACCACTTGTAGAAGCTCAAATATTTCCTTTTGTTGTTGTTTTTTGTGGCACAGTGTTTGAACTGAGGTCTTTCTGCACACTCTACCACTGAGCTACACCCTCTATTCTGAAGTGTAGCTAAATCTGAACTTGATTTTTCTGGCTTTCCTTTCTTATTCTGTTGAACAAAGTGATGGCATCCTACAATTTACAAGGTCACCTTCAACATGCTAACCTGCTAACACTTTATATATACATATATAATTGCTTTTAATACCACACATTTGAGAATTTTCTTATTGAGTATAAATGCCAATCTTATTTGTGCTGAGTAAACTCAGTAACTAACCCAACTAAGAAACAAAATCAAAAGAAATTTGAATGTATCTGATATTCATTTATTTAACCATTTGCTCACCCATTAGCAAATGTTTATCGAATGCCTATTTATGCCTGCAGCCATAGCACTGTGGCATGGGATCCCATCAGATCTCTGAAGCTAAGCAGGGTCGGGCCTGGTTAGGATTTGGATGGGAGACCACCTGGGAACAACAGATACTGTAGGCTTGGGAGAAGGACCTGGCAACCCACTCCCAAAAATCAATCTGCCATTGAAAACCCTATGAATAGCAGAGAAACACTGACAATAGTGTTTTGCCTGTTGTAGGTAGGGTCGCTATGAGTTGAATACCAACTCCAAGGCACCTAACAACAACAACATTGTTGTCAAGCAATATTCAAAATACCAGGATGAGGAACATTGCTGTAAGTGTCATCTCTGGACCTATAGCACTTGCACATCCTGGGAGCATGCTAGAAAAGTAGACTCTCGTGCTAGAGATATAGCTCAGTGGTAGGGTTCAACTAGCATGCACATACCCACAAGGTCCTGGGTTCCATCCCCAGCACTGAAAAAAAAGAAACCAAAAAAGAGATAAAAAAGGAATGCAGACTTTCTGGATCTACATAGACCTCTCAAATAAATCAGAATCTAGATTTTAAACAAGAACTCCAGTTGATTTATATGCTCATTCACATTTATACACACATTTGATAGACACTGAATAAAAAAAGAAGATGAGTCAAAGGTTTTGAAGTAAAAAAAAAGCTAAGAAAAATACTATAGTTTTTTACTTAGCTCATATTGAGAAACATTTACTTACACATTTATAAACATATTGTTGTTGTTGTTGTTAGGTGCCGTTGAGTCGGTATCCGACTCATAGCGACCCTCTGTACAACAGGGGAAACACTATTGTCAGTGCTTCTCTGCTGTTCATCAGGTTTTCAATGGCAGATTGACTTTGGGAGGGGGTTGCCAGGTCCTTCTCCCAAGCCTACAGCTTCTGGTCTTCCCAGGTGGTCTCCCATCCAGGTACTAACCAGGCCTGACCCTGCTTAGCTTCTGAGATCTGACAGGATCGGATGCCACAGGGCTACAGCTGCAGGCTAATAAACATATTATTTAATATAATAATAAGCTGTAATTTAGTTAAATCTCATAAATGTATTATTCAGGGGAAAATTCAGCTATTCTCTTGTAAGTTCAAGAATTCTCATTCATTCTTAATTTTTCTTTCAAAATATTGAATTACTTCTTACTTATAAAACATTTAAACTTTAGTAGGGAGAACGGCCCTACATGGTAGGTATAGCATTTTATGCACCATGGATACCAGGAAAAATGGGTAGAGATCATGGGAAAGCTACTAAAGTGCCAAGTATGATAAGGCTAAGGCATGGAAACCACCATTTCCTGTTTGGCAATCACTTTCTTCTGGCTTATATATGACGAGGAAATACAAACTCCTGGATCTTCACAATGAGGTTTTGGATGGTTACATATTCTGGAATACAGCTGGCTAAATAAAATATTCATTTTATATTTCAAAACACAGACTGGAAATGTACCCAATGCCCATTGGGAAGTATCAAAGAAGATAAATTATTGGGAAAATCACATTTTGCCGCCTTCTTTTCTCTGGTCTCTACGTTTTCCAAATCAAGGCTCTCTTTTCCCCCTTTTCCCCCTTTGAGAGCATTTTAAGAAGATAAATAAAGATTTATCATTTTTAGCCCAAATGAATGTTTTCAAAATAAGTTGTGGTACTGGCTGCCAGCAGTAGACACCCCTGTGTTCACTAGTAAAATTCTGCCAAACCCTCAGTCCTCATGGGCACCTTTGCACTCTAATTGCCAAAAAAGAAGAGAAAAAAAGCCTCACAGCAAGTGCATGGCACCCAAGGGACAGAAAAGCAAAGAATATGTGCATGAACAGTAACATTTTTCAAAGAAAAAACATAATTTTCTGGAGCAATGATAGGTGAATGGATTTTTCTACAGATATTCTGTACCCACTTTAGCCATTAATAACATCATAGCCCTAGATAGAAACGTTTGTACATGAGACTTCAAAATGAGCCTAATGGCAATACCCAGAAAGCGATTCTGAGGTCAGACCCAGGCAATTAAGCAGGGGGATATATAGGCTATGCTGTGCATGGCTTCACTGCACGTCCCCAGGAAGCACCATTCACATGGATACTGATGAAAATGGGTTGATCAAGGCTGTGTCACCTGGCACCTTGGTCCTTCTCAGCAACAGACTAGTCTTTTTCAGAAAGTCATTGACACCTCAGCCTTCCTTCCCCTCTCTTCCCACCCTTTCATCCTCACAAGTAGCTCTCAACTGGATGAAATTGTCCAGAATTTTACAGCATAACTCTTTTTCCACCTATTTCTTTTTTTGAATAAAGGCACCTAAAATGTACTTTCAACTTTTGACTGAGATTTTTTTCTCTAGGATATCCAAAAGAAAAAATACTTTTGTACTTTTGATATTGTTGTTTGGTTAATTTTGAAGTACAATAAAAATGCAATGACCAATGAATACAAAGGATGCATTTGTTGGATAATCTTTGGCAAATCTCAGACAAGCAATATATTTTTGCAAGCAAGACATCTTTCCTAGTTACAAATTTTATAAAGAACTTCTTATAGCGTCTGGAAGACTACTGATATCTGCCACCACCAGAGACAAAGCCACTTCTCTCCTCTTTCTACACTAACTAGGAAAACTCAGATTTATTCTGCAAATGTATTCCTTTTAATTTTTCTATACATTATGTTGCTGTTAGGTGCTATAGAGTCAGATCCAACTCATAGCAACCCTATGTACAATAGAACAAAACACTCTCCAA
This sequence comes from Pedetes capensis, assembly GCA_007922755.1. Classification (NCBI taxonomy): domain Eukaryota; kingdom Metazoa; phylum Chordata; class Mammalia; order Rodentia; family Pedetidae; genus Pedetes; species Pedetes capensis. The sequence goes on along the minus strand of VMDO01016073.1, from coordinate 38,333 downwards.
CACTGTGCCATGCCTAACACTATTGTCCATGCTTCTCTGCTATTCATAGGGTTTTCAATGGCAGATTGTTTGGGGAGTGGATTGTGATGTCCTTCTCCCTAACCTGCAGCATCTGGTATTCCCAAGAAGTCTCCCATCTAAGGAGTAACAAGGCCCTGCTTAGCTTCTGAGATCAGGTGGGATCAGATGCTAGGGTGCTATGACTACTGACTCTATACATTATACTCATGTGAAAATGTCTGATTTGTGTGGATGCAATCATTCTACCTTCAATAAACACTGAAAAGATGCTCAATGATGTTTGTTGAGCAAATGAATAAAAGGATGAGAAATGGACTTTGAGAAATACTGTGCTAGGAATGTACAGAAAAAGAAATTTACTGAAGAAAGGCTTAAAACATTGGTTCAATTGCATTTTAACACCTACTTGGTATTTTAAAACCATGTTGAGTTAAGTTAATATCTAAGTCTATGCAAAGTTCCCAATAGACAGTGACAAGTACTGTAGAGATAATGGTACAAAGGTTACAGGGAGGAGGGCTGACTGGTCAGCATGTTTCTTCCAAGAAATCTGAGCTACCATTTGATGGATATGTAAAATTTGCTGCAAACCGTCCTCATTTATACACATCCATTTGAATCTTAATAGCTGAGGAATATTCATTAACAAGAACTCGATGAGACTTAAGATTTTTATATGTCACTGTAAGAGTCATCAACATAAGCATAGTATTTGCTTTACAAATCTAAGATATAAGAAGATATTTCTTTAAGGTGAAGCAATTCTCTGAAGGTGGGTTATATTTTTGCCACTCATTGGCAAAATACTTTGATTTAGGAAACAAAATTTTGTGGAAATCTGTCCTGGATGCAACAGCCTATTCAGGCAACTTTAAAACATGTATAATGTAATTAGCAGTTGTTGTCAGGTGTCCTCAATTTGGGTCTGATTCATAGCGGCCCTCATAGGGTTTTCAATGACTAATTGTTCTGGGATTGATTTGGGAGTGGATTGCCATGTCCTTCTCCTATTTTTGCAGTGCTGGGGTGGGCCTCTAACAGAAAGAGAGAGAAAAAATCTCAGAAAATGATCTAGATTCAAAGATGATGAGAACATTCCTGGTGAGGATTCTTCTTAAAATGTGTCTGATCAGTAGGCACATATGTGTCGTCTGTTTAGACTTTTTAACTATTGTTGTTGTTAGGTGCAGTGGACTCGGTATCCAACTCATAGCGACCCTACATACAACAGGGGAAACACTATCATCAGTGCTTCTCTGCTGTTCATAGGGTTTTCAATGGCAGATTGATTTTTGGGAGGGGGTTGCCAGTCCATCTCCCAAGCCTGCAGCATGTGGTGTTCCTAGGCGGTCTTCAATCCAAGTACTAACCAGGCCGGACCCTGCTTAGCTTCCGAGATCTGACAGGATCAGATGCCACAGGGCTACAACTGCAGGCTTTTAACTGTAGCATTAGTTTAAAAGAAATTTTTCTCATCCTGACCCATATAGCTCTCCTAAACTCATTCTAAACCTGCCCTTGATTCAAGTCTCCAAGTAACAATCAGATTGGAAAAAGTAACAAACAAAACATTTTGTTTGCATGTATTTATTCCTTCAAAATAGCAGCTTTGAAAATTCTCTGTTGTTTAGGCAATACAAAAAGTATCTAAACACCCTGAATTCTGGTAGAAATAAATCTGCACCATGATGTGTGTGTGAGTGTGTGTGTGTGTGTGTGTGTGTGTGTGTGTGTGTGTTAAAGCTCTGTCTCTTTAACAATGATGTTGCTGTAATGATTTAATGATGGGTTCTGATGGTTAGAGGATGCCTTTCTCCCTTAACAGTATGAATAAAGCAACAGGGCATCTGTGATATTCGGACATATAAATCTCAAAACAACAAGGGTCGTTTGGGTTTCCCATTGCTCAGAAAGCACCATTTATATTTCTCATATGTTTTATTTATTCACTTGAGTGTTTCATTGCACTTTTTTTCCTATTCCCTTTACTTTTGAGGGCATTGACCCGTCTTTCTTAAGAGCATAAAGAATGAGAATAGAGATTAAAAAATAATAGTAATTCAACATTAGGCCCTTCACTTCCTCTCCATCTTTGGTGAAAATTTAATGACATTTGAAACCTGACTCTATCCCTTATATCCACAAGGGTGTTAGTAACTTACCCTTTTATTTCCCTCTCCACTACAAATTCTGTCTTTGCTAAAGGAGGATTAGCTAAGAATAGGGCAAAACCATTTTATTCCATTTCAGAAATGGCCCCTGGAGAGGGCTCTGAGAGAGTTCTCCTCCAGAAGGCCTGGGCCTCAGTCCCTCCTTTGTAGGTGTGTGTTGGTAGATCTAGGGGGTGGTGACGTTTTTCTCTATTCCTGCAACCCTAAGGGCCAGGTAGATGTATTTCTACCTCATTGTACCTCACTGTCTCCACCTTTTACCACCTGATCTCTTGCAATTTTAATTATTTGATCATTATCTCTTGCTAGAATACCTAAAAGGATACACCCACAGACCTGTTCTGACAGACTAGAGCCCTAAGGGAAAAGTTTGGGTCAGGAAGCCACAATAATCTCAGTATTGCATTTCCATCACTGAGTCCTGCTGTCTATTGCTATTTGCAGGGCCTATGTCAATTCCTTTAACCATGTGAGCCTCAGTTTCTTCATATGTATAATGGGGGTAACAATATCTGTCGTGTATTATTGCTAAGATGATTTTATGAGATTCAACAGCCCAATAGATTTAAAGCTTATCATTGTGCCTGACATTTAGTGGACTTTCAAAAACCTTCAGTTTCTTTTTCTTCCTCAAGGCTCATTGCATTTCTACTGTGACAACAAGCATAGAAATGCACATAAATCTGGGCACTTCTTTGGAATTAATGGAAAAATGTTAATATTTCTCACATGTGACTAATGACATGTCTTGAACCAAAACCGAGCTCTAAAATCCTTTTGGTACTTTCTCCCTTCTTGTCCATTATGACAGTAGCTCATATCAGAGCATCTGTCAAAAATTGCAGTGGGACACATTTGGCAATCATTTTCCCCCACATTCATTTAATGCTACCCATTAAAGGGCAACCATAATCAAAGAAGCTATGGAACAAATGAAGATATTGAGCCAAGTGAAATTTAAAGATAAAAAGAGTAAAATCTGCTTTGATTCCTGTCCAATGTCTGTGAGATGTGACTTCTGTCATTACAGGATGCACCCTGGCACAAATTTGTGGTTTATCTATCATGGGTCCCTAAAATGTAATTTTATCACTAGCAAAACTGAGAGGACCATGTAATACCACGGGATTGACTATAACTAGGTCATAAGGCAGAGACTCCAAGGATAGTTTTGCAAACACAAATGTGCAAATGGATTTTTGTGTTCATGATGGTAACATCAATCTTGTCTTTAAGACTTTCACAAGTCTAACATTTTCTCCAGAAAGAGTTTTACACAACATTCATCTTCTCTAGTCTTTAAGAAAATTCTCTTCCCCCCAATTCTGTGAGTAAGTCCACTAGTACACAGAATGGAGGCAATAATGGTTGTGACCTAAAAAGCTTTACCCCCTGAAATATTAGGAACATTATCACCCTGGAAAGAGGAAGAAGCAATCATATTAGATTTATTTCACATCAATTGTGTTACACAGCATTAATAGAGCAACAATGGTAGGAGAAGATGCCCCTGCCTGCTAGCTGAAAGCTGCAAGAGGTACCAGCTAACATCTGCAGCCTGAGACTTTTCTCTGGGCTGTCTGAAGGCATCCTGTGCTACGCCTGCCTCTTCTTCAGTAGGCTTCACACTCACAGCACCTCTCAGTCCTAATTCAGATGGTAAAAGAATACTGCCTCTGCCCTGAATAATCAAACAGCAGAAGGAATGTGGCACCACAAAGCCCTGACTTGAGGAAGTAATAAATATGTTTCGTGATGACAGTTTCGAGGAGCCTGAGCCTGCACAGCAGAGTTGAAGGCAGACAGCTCCAGATGGCAAAAGCTGCTGAGGAGATGTCTTTGGGACCAGCAGTGTCCGAAACGAAAGAACAGAACATAGGCCAGGTCTGGATCAGAGAAAAAGCCCCAGAGACGTAGGAGGAAATGTGCCTTTTGAAACAGCCAGAAGAGAATAAAAATAAGAAGAGACTGAGCTAGTTCAAGTATTCTCGTAATAGGATGAGGTTGCTTTATTTCCGTATCTGAAATTCATTCCCTTTCAAGGCATTTCTTTTTACTCCCCTTTTCTTTAGCCTCTGCTTCCTAAATTCTATTTCATAGTGCACCAAAACTGCATAAATAAAATCATTTTGGAAACTCCTTCCTCACTCATCTTGGGGGCATACACGATAGGCAGGGTTAATATAAGTAGCCTTTCATATATTTTTAACTACGAGGATAAACCTACATTTAAATATCACCAGTAGCAGAGCCAAGAATAAATCCACAAGCATGCTTATATTCAAGTACCTTAGTTCATGAATGAGTACGCATGTATGTGTGTGCACACACCCCGCTAAAAGTACACAGAACAGACATGCCAGTTTGCATATAGGACATTCAAATCCATTAGGACAAAGCCAGACCCATGGTTTAAAAAAGTAAATAACTGTTTGGTGTCCTGTGTCATGTTCTAATTAAAGATAGCAATGCAATCTATAATATATCTGGAAATTATTAGAAACCTGTTTTTCCAGAGGCAAAAAGGATCAATACCTTTTTGTCCTTGTGGCATAAAACATCTCAGGTTACTTTGTCCCTGTTTATTCCAGCAAACATTACAACGGTGAAAGTAAAATCATATTTGAGAATAAATGAGGGCATTTTAAAATTAACTAAACTGTTTACTTGAGTAGTTTTTCAGACATCAATCTGAAGGCCTTTGCTGTAGGAATAAAAACAAAGGAAAAGGAAAATAAATGATTCAAGGGGAAGGGAGCTTTTCAGGCTTTCAAGCAAAATACACTAAACTATTAGAAAAAAACAATAACTGGAGAGCTTACAGGACATGATGGAGGTAATTAATTTCGTCTCTGATTTAAAATTCAGTGGGCTTTGTGGGTGTTTCTTACCACAAAATGGGCTTTCTAAGTTTGTTACTTTGTCTCAGGACTTTGAAAGTATTCTCAAAGATCAATGCTGATTCTGTGGAAAGTATTGTAAGAGGTCACCTCACCACATGCAGCGGCAGAAGTCTTCTACCCATGTGTGAAAATGAGCATTTGTTGAAGGCTTTCGCACTGGAAAATAACCACCAAGATAGCATTTTAGCACACTATAGAGAAGTGTAGAAATGGAGAAAATAAAATGACCCTCCAATCATTATCTATGGGACGTTATACTGATAAATGGTGGTATTAATGAACCCAAATGAATTGAATCCTTTTTTCCCTGTAGTTATTTTGATAATACTGGAATCTACTAAAGTGCATGGAATTAACAATTAAAAGGGGTTAAGCAGACACTTAACACTCGTTCTATTTTGCACAATTTGGCAGTAATGCATCTGCTATAATCAGGATTTTTATTTCTCCTTGGGAAAAAAAAGGAAATGTTTATATTTTGGAAGGAAAACCTTCAGGATTTGCAGCTCCTCCATGTAGATTCAGCATGTATGTGTTTGCATTTGTGTATGTGGCGTGGTGTGTTGGTGGCCCTGCTGGGCGCGGCTGGCTCATCTCGCTTTCTCCTTTTGCAACAGCTCCACCTTTGGGCTTCTAAAGGGAAAATGTCTTTTTGCTAAAGGATATGAGAAACACAACTATCAGAAATATACACTGCATCCTCAATCTTTTGTTCAGCAAAACTAAAAAATAAAATTATTTTTTCTCATTACAGAGACCTGAAAAAATGAGAAGCATGGAGAAAGAAAAGGAAGATAACAAGGGAGATAAAAGTAGAGAGGAAGAGAGGAAAGAGGAAAAGAAAAAAGGAAAGGAGAACAAGAAGGAAATGGAGAAAGCTTGCTTTTTCTGACCAGAGGAAGATACAGCAGCTCATGAGATAGTTCTTTCTGCAGTTGCAGATTACTATAATACTCTGACTGACAAGAGAGTCCAGGATTCCTGTTTCAGACTTTCTCCACAGGGCTATATTCCATCACTTGTTTACAAACTATAGCACCAGGTTAATGAAGGAGAAAGTGTAACAGAGGATTTGGATTTCTGTTCAGCCTATTCTTTTATATAAAATGTATGCACTTTGGAGAGGTTCTTACTATTTCTCTCTGAAAGCTTAACAGTCTTGCCTTGCTTCCAGATGGATTATACTTTCACTTCCAGAAAGTATGACTTTGGCCAACCAGGCATGGGGAGATAAACATAGAGAAACTTCCTAAATTCTGTTATATGCTAAACTCCAACTTTTATATCTATGGTGTTCAGTTAGGCAAGTATCCCAGGAATATACTATCTGTAGCTTAGCAGGCAAGGGTGGAGATCTAGCAAATCTTTGTATAGAGAAATTGGTGTTAGGTCCTGTTTGTTTTTTGCAGTACTAAGGATTGAACCCAGGACATTACACATGCTCATTAAGCACTGAGCTACAACTGGGCCCACCTCTAGTCTCTTATGGGTATTCTAATATGAAAAATTCAGGAAGAAATATATGCTTATAATTCAGTGCTCAATAGGAATGTAAATTTTTATAATCTAATCTGTGAGATTATGGGGAAAAAAGAAACAGGAAAAATGTCACAAGTAGAATGAATGGAAAAGTGGCTCTGAAGCCTCAAGTTAGCTCCAGAAGCCAGGTAAATCCGTGTACTTTGCTTTGGAGCCTTTGCTTCTGACCTTCATAACTTCAAATGTGGTTGTTTCTCATCATCCTGACTACTTCCTATCACTTCTTTGAAAATTGCATACTTCACCCATATCCCATATCAAAAGTTCAAAATTTCCTTCTTTAGTAAGTTACTGCCCTACCCCAAATCCTATAAATTATCCTCTTTTTTCACAGGATAGAATGCTTATTTCTCAATTCTAACACTGAAGTCTTTAGGGTCTTTACAGATTTAAGCACCTCTTTTAATAATCCCATACTGGGACTTTCCACCTCAGTCCAGTAATACAATCAGTGCCTTGTCTTCAAGACCACTCTGTCCTTAGTCTCCATACACTTTCCCCTTAAGTTCTATCTGCAGTCCTATGTCTTTTAGAAAATGTAACCCATTCATAAAATAATGTTATGAATAGCACAAACCCATTCATAAAATCATTTCCTTTTATAGTTCTATATGTGTGTACATGTGTACATATATGCATACCTGATATGTTTGACTCCACAGTTGGGTTATAAACTTTTCCTGAACACAATATAAGTCTGTTTGCATCTCTGTGTGACAATTAGGGTAATGATTTATATATATGAGGTGTTGAATTAAAAAACATATTGATTGAAATGACAGTAGAATGTGCCCCATATTGTGTATCCCAATAATGAGTTAAGTATTTTTGATCAGCATCTTTTTGGATACTTTAAGGAGCCAATGATTGAAGGAGTATGACCTGAAGAAAAGCAAATACTTGTACATTTGAATTTTTACTATTTACTATTTACTCAGTAACTATTATAGAAACAAGTGGGATCTTCATGCAACCTCTTGTCTTAAACTTTTCAAATATGTTTACACGTTTTATACTTATTTTAAGTATCTATATAAATTTTATATAAGCTGAAACCTGGAAAGGAAATATGCTTATTTTGGTTCAAAAGTTCTCATGTGCCCTATTTTATAGGAAGCAAAATAAGCTCTAGAACTTCTGTATCTCCTAAGAATCATTTATGCCAGGAATGTATCCAATATATCCCTCCATATTATCTCCATATTATACATATGTACATTTTATTATTTTTCAGTTTGGCTAAAGAACAATAGGCACTAAAAAACATCATTATATATATTTTCCATTTAGATGCATCCCATACTTCCTTCCATATTCTAAGAAAACATTCTTTCCTTAGCTACTGAACAGTGAATTATACCTCAAGCAGGTTACTTAGAAGAACACAACAGAGTACAGAAACCCCTAGGTCTAGTTGAATATACCCTGAGGGCATTTAATAGCATAAATAGTGGAGTGACAGGAAGCTCCTTATTGCTACAAGGCACATTTTCATGACTGTTGAGGAAGGCAGAAGGAAAAACCCATTTTATGAGTAAACATATCTTTATTATGTTCACTTTATACAAAATATTCTAGTGATGAGAGAAGAGATCTGGATCATAGACCCTGCCCTCAAGTTATGAGCAAAGCCATGAAAGTCTTAGGATTTAGCACCTATGATGCAACAGTGGTTTGCAAAAGGTAAGTTGTTTCTAAATATCACCTGGGCTGAAGTTACTCAGAGGAGGAGATCTTCCAGGTCAGAAATTAGAAAGAGGATGCCAGGTTCACAGAAGACTGCCAATATGAGTTTTCTGGGTTTAATGTAAGCAACATAGTTTTCTTATTGCATATTATCCAACAACTTTTAATGTGAATTCTAGAATTCTAGAAAGATGCTAGACCCATGAAACACCTCACCTCACTTTTTCCTCTTAATATTGTATTTGCAAATGAGCCTACCTCCAACCATATTGAATTTCTCACTCTTCTGTTTTACTAAAGGCAGTTATTTTGTGTGTTCCCCTGTCAGTGGGTAAGAGTTTGTCCAGAACAAGGAATATATCATATGTATCTAGACACATTGTGTTACCTAGAACACAATCTGGCACATAATAGTGATCAACAAATATTTTTTAAATGTTCCAATGAATTGTCAGTTGCTTGAGAGAGAGAATTAGATCTTTATCACACTTTGGTTTTTCAAATGCTTGAAGCAATGCTTTGTAAGTAAATACAACTTGTTGATGCTTTGTTGCTTTAAAACAAGGAGAGGATATATGAGCTCATTTCTAAAAGATGAATGCTTTACTAGGACATACCTAATTTCCAAGTTTGGGGCTCAGATGCAGAACCTGAGCCATTAGCTGATATGAGAAGCATTTCAGACAACAGACATTCGTCTTTTTCTACATCAGAATAGCATATCTCAAAAAATTTTATTTGAACGAAAAGAGTTGTCATTTGTTATTGTGGCATTTCATGTTTGATTTCAAGTTCCGTTCTTTGGCAACAGATTCAGTCCTACACTGATTCCCTGGTAACATGCACCACTCTACCAAGTTCCTACTGCCTTCTGATCAGGCAGTTTATATGTGTAAGAGGAATAATTGTACGTGGCCTTTCAACTTAGTGCCATCAAAACACCCAAACACCTACTCCTTGGTTTTTAAAAGTAAACAAGACAGTTTAATATCACAAAAGACTGAGAAACTATCTAAAACAAACAAACTTCAAGTCAGAAATAGTTTGGCACCCTACTGTTCACATTATAAATTCATCCTGTGGGCCTCAGGAATAGAAAAGCAATTGTTTCTTGGTGCATTTTTATCCCCTGACTCAGGCTATTTACTTGGTGAGTGTTCAACACATGTAAATAAATATGTCCTTATCCTTTTTAGTTTCAGAGTACAGAAGGTAAGATTAAAAACTGAAGGAAATATCAGGTTATAGGCCTGGATATTGTGAGTCTTTGGTACTTGGAAACACAAAAAATCCCTCTTTCCATATTTTTGTTATTTGTGAGAATTTGGCTCAATGTCCAGAGATACAGAGACTTAGTGTATTTTTCAGTGTTCTCCAGAGATATAGACTGAATAGTCATGTGTACATGTGCACACATATACATATAGAGAAAATTTTTGTAAGGAATTGGCTCACATGATTAAGGATGCTGAAAATTATCACTATATGCAGTTAGCAAGGTGGAGACCAACAACAGCTAAGAATGCAAATTCCAATATGAAAGACAGTAGATCAAAGAACTTATTTTTCATTTCAAGTCCAAAGACAGGTAAATAATGATACCCCAGCTAAAGAAGTCAGGCAAGAGGAGCTCTCTGTTATATTCATTTTATAATGGGAAGAATTACTATGGAGTGCCTGTAACCAAAGCAATTCCTGGAGCCCACACAGGACTGGGAGATTTTGATCTGTGATAGCCAAAGTGGAAGGAAATTACTAAATAGATAAATAATATTCAGTAGAAATCCCAGAAGAACAAAACTTTGGAACAGAGCTTGTCTGATCCTAGTGTAAAGGCTACTCTAGAATCAACCTATTAAAACTTTAAACAACTCTTTAAAGAAGCAAGCTAATCTACAAGTAAACTAATTTTCTGCCTGAATGAAACTTAACACCCTTCAGAGAAAAATGACAAAATCTAAATACTCAACAACACAGAAATCATAATATCCAACACACAATCAAAACTCACTAGCCATGTAAAGAAGAGAATATAAGCCATAACAAAAGGGTGGAGAGAGTCAGAAGAAACAGATCTTAGAATGACAGAATTGGCAGACCAAGACTTTAAAATGAGCTATTACAATTATATTGAATGTTTTGAAGAAAAAATTGTAATGAAGGAAAACATGAAATTCCTCAATAGTGAAATAGAAACCACACATAAGGAACCAAGTAGAAATTCTAGAATTAAAAATATGTAAAATTATATCTATCTATCTCTCTCTCTCTCTCTCTCTCTCTCTATATATATATATATATATATATATATATATATATCCTGTACTTATCCTAACACTGAATAGAAACTACAAAAGGAAAATAAGTTAACTTGAAGATAATGTAGCAGAAATGATTCAAACTCTTTCAGAAACTTTGCAACTTATTTTATGTGGCTACCATAGTCAGATACTAAATCTAGGTAGGAACAAAAAATAAAATTATGGATCCACATCTCTCCTAAATTTGCATAAAATTACTAATAATTTGTTATTAAATCTCATCCAGCAATATATAAAAGGATAATACATACTAACCAAGTGAGGTTAATATTCATACTAATTCAAGGTTTGATTAACATTTAGAATCATACCAATGGCAGGGTGTGGTGGCACAAATCCATAATCCTAGCTACTCAGGAGGCAGAGCCAGGAGGATCATGACTTGGAGGCCAGAGGCAGCCTGCACAACTTAGCAAGACTCTGACTCGAAAATAAAAATGGAAAATGAGCTGGGGGTGCAGCCCAGTGGTAGAGATCTTGCAAAGTATGTGTGAGGTCCTGGGTTCAACTCCCAAATACAGAAAAGAAAGGAAGAGAAGAGAAAAGAAAAGAAAAGAAAAGAAAAGAAAAGAAAAGAAAAATAAATAAATAAAACCAAATACCAATGTTATGCACCACATTAATAAAAGTAGGAGAAAAATCACGTGGCCATCTCAGTAGATGGAGAAAAACACCTGACAAAATTAACATTCATTAATGATTTAAAAAAATCCTTAGCAATCTATTAATATAAGAAAGCTTTGAATAGAAGAGAAGCACTGACAATAGTGTTTCGCCTGTTGTACGTAGAGTTGCTATGAGTTGGACACTTGACTCAACGACACCTAACAACAATAACATATAAAACCTGCAGCTAACTTCAAGTGTAATGGCAAGAGTGAATGCTTTCCATGGAAGATCAAGAATAAAAGAGGTGTACAGACTTATTAGTTGTATTCAATGTTGTTTTAAAGGTCTTAGAATGTTCAATAGAACACAAACATAAATAGAAGTCAAACAGATTGAAGGAAAGATGAAATAATATTTTACTCACAGACAACTGATAATGTATGTAGAAGTTCAATGATAGAGGACTTATCTAGCGTGTGCAAAATTGTTGGTTCAACCTCCAGATACTTGCAAAAATATTATGAGAATTTAAAAATTAGAAAAAAAGTTAAGTAAAGAATATCATTTACATTAATACTAAAACCCATAAAATGGAAAAGGGCAAATTAAAAAAAATATATGTGCAAATACTTCTACAAAGCATTGCTGAGAGAAATTAAAGAAGTTCTAAATAAGTGCTCATGAACTGAAAGTCACATTATTGTTAAGATGCTTCTGCATAATTTGTTCTATGGATTTGATATAATCTCCAACAAAAATCACAGCATGAATTTTGTAGAAAATGACAATCTCTATCTAAAACTGATATAAAAATGCAAATGACCTAATGTAGTTAAAGTAATCTAGACAACAAATTTAGAGGATTTTTGCTACCTGACTTGTGGATCAATTATAAATCTACATTAATCTGCATTAATCTAGAGAGTGTGTTATTTTATAAAGAGACATAAATACATTCACCTGCAGCCATCCACTGTGACATCCAATCCTGGGAGATCTTGGAAGCTAAGCAGGGTCAGGTCTGATTAGTACTTGGATGGGAGACCACCTACAGGTGCTGTAGTCTTGGGAGAAGGACCCAGCAACCTACTCCCTGAAAAACAATCAGCCATTGAAAACCCTATGAATACCAAAGAAACACTAACAATAGTGTTTTGCCTGTTGTATGTCTGGTTGCAATGAGGAGGACACCGACTGGACAGCAACTAACAAGAACAACGATTTGTCACTTGATTGCAATGTGTATAATTAATGCAATGAAGAAAAAGAAACATTCTAAAAAATATTCTGGAACTACTATATAGTTATAGGAGAAAGAGAAGGAGAAAACATGCGCATACTCATGTGATGGGGGTAAAGAGAGAGAACCTTAACTTTTATCTTATGCTATTTAAGAAAAAACAAGTCTAGATGGCTCATAATCCTAAACATACATCTAAAAATCTCTAGAAGAAAACAGGAGATCATTGGTAGGCAGTGATTTCTTAGATAATATATACAAAGTGTTAGCTGTAATTGAAAACTTATATGTTTACTTTATCTAAATAAAAAATTTTTCATTAAGAAACATTTTTAAATCAGATGAAGTGGCTGACACCTCTAATCCTGATAATTTAGGAGACTGAGGCAGGATAATAAGTTTGAGGCCAGAGGGAGCCTGCATAACTTAGGAAGAGAATCCTGTCTTAAAATCAAAAGTAAAAAATTGGTCTTGGTGTGCAGCCCAGTAGTAGAGTACTTGGAAAGTGTGTGCAAGGTCCTGGGTTCAACCCTCATGTACTAAAAATTAAATAAACAAATAATAAAAAAAAGAAAAGAAACATTGTTAAGGAAATGAAAAGGTGAGCCATATAGCCACATACTGGAAAAAGATTTTTATAATATATATTTCTCAAAGAACTTCTTCAGAATTATAAATAAGAAAGGTCAAAATAAAAGACTTTTTATAAAATGTATACTTTTGCAATGTGTAAAAGACCCAACAAGCACTTCTTCACAAATGAAGAAATAACAGATGTATAATAATAACATGAAAATCATTATTTGTTATCAGGAAAATGTAAAATGAAATTCCAACTATTGTTATATGTTCCCCCAAATGACTAATATTAAAAATATTGGCAAGATCCAGTGTTGGCTGGTAAGAATGTTGAACCACAACTGCTTTTAGGTATTTCTGGTAGGTGTGTAAAAGTGTTCAACCACTTTGGAAATTCATCTCAATTTCTTATAAAGCTAAACATACACATCCTCTTTGACAGAGCAATTGTACTCTGAGATAATTATCAAAAAGAAATGATGCTATGTGTCCACTAAAAAACTTGTACAAGAATATACATCCAACTTCAGTCATAATAAAAAAACTAAAAAAAATCAAAATGTATAAAAAGATTTAAGATACCTTATATTTTATTCACACAATAAATATAACATGCTGCAATTAAAGATACATGCAACCACATAGAGGAATTTCAAAAACAATATTTTTCATGATAGATAAGGCACCAAAGGGTACATTATGATTCTACTTGCAAGAAGTTTTAGCATAAGCAAAATGGATATATAATGAAAAGAAAAATAGACACGAGGTTACACTTGACACAGGATGGACATTGACAGGGAAGGAAAACTTTTTGAGATGATGGTAATTTTGGTCTTGAAAAAGTCATGGAAAAACACAAGTGTAGGCATCTGTTCAAACTTACAAAAATATATTCGTTAGACCCATGTATTTCACTGCTCATATATCATACCTCAATCAAATCTATTTGACTCCCCCAAATAACCCAATATAGAACATAATATCTGATACATAGTATGCATTCAATAAATATGTTTTGGATGATATTCCTAAGAAGAATCACAGAAAATGATTTTTTCCTGTAAAGAACTATAGCCAGTATTGAGGAAACAACTCAAAGAGAATGTCAGTTGCATCATCTTTGTTCATAATGGATGTGAAAATTATTTTTTCAATATTGATTTCTGTTCTGAGTGAAACTAAAACAGACTGATTTGTTCAGTCTGCCAAGAGATTTAGGTAGTGTTAAAGTGGCTCATTGGGAGAGTAGAAACCGAAGCAAACAGATCTCTCAGCCTGACCCCTACCTTTATCAAACCCAAGCCAAAGACTGTTGCTGCATTTCTCAAAGTCCATTTGATAGACAGGAACTGTCAGGAACAGTGATACTTAGCAGAAATTCATTAACCTGCAGACCTTTCCCACTTGGGGAAATATTTCCTCACTGTATTGAAAGCATACTCATTTCTCGCAGAACAACCTCACATGCACTTCCAACTTGAAGTCTTTTTCAAGCTTTGCAGCCTGAAATGATCTCTACATCTTCTAGATCTTATGGCAATTTCCTAGTGCTTCTATTATAAAACCCATCACCTTCCACTTTATATTACAGCAATTTGGATACCTGCTTTATCCCCTCTTGGATTGCAAACTGCTTTAGAAGACAGACCTTGTTTTTCATTTCATATTTCCACAGAACATACCATGCTATAGTTTTCTGTCTACACATTTGGCAATAAGTTCATAAATAAATATAAAAATGCAGAAATGTTTGGAACAATGATGAGAGAGGAAAAAATGCAATTATAAATAGAGGAATGCAATTTTGTGTAGTAATTTCTTAGTAAATTTAGTAACTATATTTTTTCAAAGGTACTTATTGAGCAATATCAGATAGTGCTCTAGCTGTGTCCTATGGTTGGAACTTGAGTTAGACAGGGATCTTCCTACTCAAGAAGATCACAAATAGGAATGAGGATATGGATATGTAAGTAAATATTCCCAAACAAATGGAATAATATTTCTAATGGAAGAGAGTTCATGGGAGAGTGATAGAAGGAAAAAAAATGTAATCATATTAAATGGAGGTTTTGAGAATGTATGGGAGAAGTTCCAGGTAACTTTTCAGGATAATAGCTGAACTATCAAGAGTTTGCTAAGGCCTTGTTCAATTCCTTTAATCCTTCCAATAATCATAGGAGTATTGCTTTTATTCCAACTTAACGGCATTTGACAACAACAACAACATTGCTTTCATTACTAATCTACAGATGAAAAAATAGAGACACTGAAATTAGCATTTTTCCCAAGACCCTTACAGTTACTCAAGATTTGAGTAGAGAATATTTGAACTCAGAGTATGCATCTTGAATCAAAAGTTTGGAGATCTTGATAAATGAGTAGACACCCTTTGTTGGGTATGTATGATGATATTCATGGATGGTTAGAGTGGTTTCAAATAGTTAGTTTTTCACTATTTCTCTCAAGTGGAATTGCTGAATCTTCTTAAGTGTGCAACAACAGAACCAGAGAGATACTAGGATTTCTCAGTGTTTCTAAGCAAGTATTAAATATACAAACCTCAGCAAGGGAAGTTGTTGTTGTTGTTAGGTGCCATCGAGTTGTGTCCAACTCATAGAGACCCTTAGAGGGTTTTCAATGGCTGATTGTTTATGGATTGCCTTGGGAGTGGATTGACAGGTCCTTCTCCCATTTTTGTGGTGCTGGAAATTGAACTCGGGACCTCAGAAACTACAGAGTGGCGCTCTACCAACGGAGCTAAATCCCAGCCCCAGGAAGGGGAGAGACTATATTAAATTAACAGGTGTTAGCAAGTAGAGATATTAGAACTTCTCCCTTGGTATCATTTAGTCTTGGATCAGGTATAAATTCCTTGATGAATCAATTGTGGATAAGGGCAAGCCCACACTGAACCAGGGCCACCACTTACACATTTAATGGGACATCATTTATATTACCAACTATATACAGGGAGTGCAACAAATGTCACCTGGGATTATACAACATAGATTCTCATATGGAAGCTCAATGGTAACCATATCACAAGTGCAGTGAGACAATTATCAAAAGAAAGAAAATTTAAACCAAAATAAAATACAAGAACACAATAGTTATCTGCCTTAGACCTTAGAGGATTCTCGTTTATAAAGGAGTTTCATATATTTTACAACACTAGATCATTCTTTTCTTCTTAGTTCCTGCTTGTACCCACTGCACTGAAGAGTTTCCAAAAATCCAGGCCCTATTTTCTGTTCATATTTGTTCCCCTAAAATTTTTTTCTTGACTTATTTTACCAATTAAAATACAATGCCTATTCCTCTTGACCCAACATATCAGTATTACTTGAAATTATACCCACCCTCATGTTCTCAGCTACTTTTCATCATGATGGGATGGAATAGTTAACCAATAAACTATGTAGCCAGTGATTTTAGTCAATTGGTAGACAATTCAAGATCAGAGTATTTTATCCAAAAGCAAGTTTAGAAAAAGACTGTTTGCTTGCACTATGATGTTGATGTTTCTTAGCTGCTTTATCTGCTTTGTCTTTATGGGAAAAAGGAGAATGCACAGAGAAAATGAAACACTGGATTACTATGTAGTTAGTTATTAAACACTACCTCTTATGTGTGTCTTTTTTTTTTTTGAATCTTCCAACTGACATACAGATTGTCTTCCTTTTATTTTGAAAGGATTAAGTAATTTACTTAAAATTTCACTGCTAGAAAATGCCACAGATAGAAGAAAAATCTACATCTCTATTTATGCTTTCTGTATGAGGTCCAGCTGAAATGATGTAAGACTCAGGCTCAGTGGCTATAACTAGAGCACTAGGTACTCCAGGTTTCTTGAAATGCATTTACAAGGACCAAGATTAACTAACAGTGTCACCTCCTTTCAAACCCAATGGTTCTTTAACTTTACAGATATATTATAAAATAGTTAATCACTTCCAACTTCATAGAGAAATTGAGATTTTCCTTTTGGAAGGCCTGGTTACTAAATATTGCATTACTTTTATTAAAATGTAGAATTATTGTTTACTATTACAGAATCCATGCCATTGGTAGATTTTGTCCAGTATTATGCTGTTAACTTCCTCTCTTCTTCCACGGGATCCATATTCCTCTTCTTAGTGGTGGGTATTACTAGAGTTAATAACACCTTACATGAAAAAATGGCTTTTTATTTTGGCCCTAGGGGATTGAATCCAGAACACTCCAGCAGTAGGCTGTATCTCCAACTCTTTGTTTATTTTTCATGTTGAGACAGGGTCTTGCTAAATTAATCAGGCTGCCTCTGCCCCTCAAGTCACTGGAAAAATGGCTTTTTTTCACCAGTAATACTTAACTAGACTTGAAAACAGGCATCACCAATATGTAATAGAATAAAGCCCATACAAGAAGGGGGGGTAGGCTGTACCTACATCTTTGGATTATTAGTAATTTATAAGACAATGCTGTACAAATAATCTAATCACAGAGGGCTTCTTTTCCCTCATCTATCAATTATAACACTTGTTCCATTCTCTAGAAAGACAGAGCAAAGGAAGGAATGAGTTAATCTCTATGCAAATTTTTAAATCAAATACAAAATATCCTGCCAGATTGCTGCATATTAATTTTAAAGTATCTATTAATTCTTTACCTTTTTCAAAGTAGAAAAAGGAAGAAGTAGAAAGTTAAAAATAGGGGACATATTTTCCAACAGCCCAATAGACAACTTATAGGCTGGAAAGGATCATGGGGGACAAATGGCCAAGAGTGGTTTACTGATGCAGGCTGACTATGGCAGATGCTGATTTTCCAAGATAACAACAATATATCCTTAAAAATACACTAGATTTAGTTGATAATAACTTGAAGTTATAAATTCTCAAATGCCAAGATCCTGTCTATTAACCTTTTTCACATTTTGTACCTTAGATGGTAGTTGGTAAAGTCTTCCTTGACTTCCACCCTGGTGTAGCTCTCAATAATGTGAAGTTATATTGAGAAATGTGTGCATCCTGAAGAATCAGAGGTCAGAGCAAGAATCTCCTTTGCCTGTTGATGGAGCTTGAAAGTGAAGAATTCACCAGTCACTTTAAGATTTTGTTTTATGTTGATGTTCCCACATTATTAGAAAGGTCATGTATTTCTAGATTTCAATTAGGGAAAGCATTTGTTGATTGAGGGAAAGAGAAAAACTAATTCCCCAACGTGCACTGACATTGATGAGAAATAAAGCCAGAGCCTAACAAGGGTGCAAAACCAGGGAAACTCCAGTAAAGTAGAATGAAGCTCACAACATGATTCAACTGCTTACCAAGAAAACATCAGAACTCCTGAAAACACGAATCACGTACTGGAAAATTCTTTTAAATGATAGGTTTTAGACACAGAGAAGATAAGGGTGTGGAATGCTGCTAGAGGTATAAACCCTATGGTCTTCCGGCCCAAACTTTTGGTCCACTGCCATGGTTTGCATATAAAGTGACCACCAAAGGTCATGTGCTTTAAACGTTGGGTCCCAACTGGTTGTGCTGTCCTGAGAGGTTATGAAACTTTGGGAGGCAGGTCATAGCTTTGCAGAAGTGAGGTTACTGGGGGTGGGTTCTTGGAGGCTTTTCCTCCAGACCAATGGCCCAGTATTCTCTCTGTTCTTGGTTGCACATGCCATGAAGTCATCTAACACAGGCCCTGCCACTGTGACTGCCATGCATACTCTTCTGCCTTTATGCACTAATTCCTCTAATCTTGAGCTCCCAATAAATCTTTTTGCTCCATTAGTTAGTTTAGTTGGTTTTTAGCTCCAGTGAGGACAGTTGACTAATACAAAAAATTAATTCTGGAGACTGTGCAGAAACCTAACCATGAGGTTCCTAGGCATGTAGAACTTGTTTTTCAGAGTTTGGAAGAGTTTGGAAATCTGGGTGAAAGAAACATTGCAAAGCTTGAGAGGTGGTTCTGGTAGGAAGGAATAAGGAAGACAGGAATGCTGCTGCCAATAGAAATGCAGAGGGGGCTCACAAAGTTTTAGAGGAAAATAAGTACCCTATTGGACATTGGACTAGAGCTGATCCAGGTTATATTCTAGCAAAGAAATTCCATTTTGTCCACATTCTAAATATTTGAATGAGGTTGAATATAAGTTATAAACTGATTATAAGGGTAATGAGATATAGGGGGTGTGGCTTGGTTACTGCCTACTATATTCTGAGACCTGAAAAATGTACAGTCTAAAGAAAGAAAAAGGCGTGGCTTATCTAAGGTTATTGGACTTGGCTGGTTCAGGCCAAGAGGCTTTAACTGTTAAAGAGATAAGCCACAGTAAAGAAGAGCCTTGACCTTTTTGCTCTGACAATAGAAATTCCATCAGGATACTGAAGGAATTAACTAAATCCCTCCCATCTAAGGTCCCAGAGAGTGAAAGAGTATCTGAAAATCTGTCTTCCTTACTGCACTACCGGAAAGAGACCACCTAGTAAAATGGTATCTCAGCCTGAGCTCATAGAATTTGCCACTGTCGCTATGGTTCAAAAAGGTGAGGCTACCTCTTGAGTGAGGAGAAAATCTTGTGCTAGTTTTACAGGCATGTAGAATGTAAGAGTTAAGGGGATATGAGGCTGGCATTAAGATTTTAGATGATATTCTGCCAGGCCAAACAATATGTACCATGGTTGGGTGCCCTCAGGAGATCCCCTGAAGAATTGATATATGAAGCTTTGCAGGTGGAACTTAAGTGGCAATGGAGACCCCAGGATGTTGCATGTGCCAAATAACATGAAACATCTGCCCAGGAGAGCTGCCAGCAATAGGTTGAGCCAGCCCATGGAGGACATGGGGGTGGAGCTGCACAAGCCTATTTGAGCTCAGATGATGCTAGATGCCTGATGATATTGTATGTGCCAGATTCCAGACTTAAACAGAGTTTATTTATCCAGTGTGATATCGGTCTTGCTACTGACCAATCTTTTCCATTTGTGTCCTCATTTTTCCCTTTCAGAATGGGAATGCTTATTTTTTGCCACTATATTTTGGAAATATAGAATCTGTTTTTTATTTTGTTTTTTCAGGGGCCCTTGGACTTTTAAGCACAGTTGAGACTGTTGTGACACTGGGGATTCTTTAAGTTTGACTGTCTGCCTGTATCAAAACCCATCAGATCTTGGAAGCTAAGCAGGGTTGGGTCTGATTAGTTCTTGGATGGCTATATGGGAAAATCAAGTGCTGCAGACTTGGGAGAAGAACAGGTAACCCACTCCCCACAAAGAACAATCATCCATTGAAAACCCTAAAATAGCAGAGAAGCACTGACATGGTGCCAGGCATGGCACAGTGTCCAGAGTGTTTCATCTGTTCTACCTAGGATCTCTATGAGTTGGACCCAACTCAACAGTAATTAACAACAACAATAACAAAGTTGGACTAAATGCACTTTACATTATGAGATGAACATGGAATTTTGGGGGCCAAGGATTGAGTATCATGGTTTAAATATAAAGTATCCCCCAAAGGCCAGGTGCTTTAACATTAGATCCCCATCTGGTAGTACTGTTCTGGGAAGTTTTACCCACAGATCCACAGCCCAGATCTCTTTCTCTCTCCCTCTCTCTCTCTCTCTCCCTCTCTCTTTCCCTCTCTCTTTCCCTCTCTCTGTTCCTAGCCTGGTATGCCATGAGTTCATCTAATGTAGGCCCTGCTTCCACCATCACCATGCCATTGTGGACTGATTCCTCTAACCCTGAGCCTTGAATACAAATCTCTTTCCCCGACGTTGGTTTGGGTTGTCTTTTCTGCTGCAATGACAATAGCTGACTAATATATCTAGTCATTTTGGAGAAGTGTTAAGTCTGTCTGCAACAGCACCAGCTGGCTGGAAAACTACTTGACCTTCACTGGAGCATCAGTCATTCTTTTGCTTGAATGGCTGAATGAAGAGTATGTCATTCTGTCATAGCAAAAATCCAGAGAAGGAGAAAAAAACTAAATCAATCCTCTTCTACTCAGAAAGGCTTAGTTTCATTGGCATCTAACTGACACAAATACTCTTTGCTAGGTTTCTGTTTGCTGATAGTAATTAAATATTCCTGTCTTTGACTTCACAGCCAAATGCCCTGGCTGATGAGTGGGACAATATGCTCCTCTTTTAAAGGATAGGGATAGAATTATGCTTATTCTAAATTCTCTGATCACAGATATGTGTCTGCCTCAGTTCTGTGTCTTTTTCTTTACAAAATTTATTCTACTCACCAAATGCAAAAGAACTATTACCATAAAGAACAATAAACCTATAATGTGTAATACATTGACATTTGTAGTCCTGTCTTAGCTGGTAATTAGAGCCTATCCATAACAAAATGTGGATTTCCATTGAATAATTTAAGCAGTTTGTGAACATACAAGTTTTTAGTCATTTACAAACTATTGGAAAATGAATTAAAAAATGAAAAAGAGAATGACAGTAAGAAAACAAGAGATGCACCTGATAAAATATATCACTGTGCCACAAATAGTTCCAATGGTGATATCTTGTTTCCTTAGATATTTGTTTGATTGATTCATTGATTATATTTTTACCCAACTACCTCCTTTAAGTTAGAAGACAATGAAATGGTATTGTGACTGAACACAGGTTTTATTATTTTTTCCATAAGATAAAGGTAAAATATGAGGACTTTAAAAAAAAGTGAATAGCAGTTGTCCCATGTGCCTCTCAAGGACTAGTACAATTAACCCCAGAGAAATCTCTTATAGCTGGGGCATTGATTGTTCTTTCTCATCTGGGCCACTATCTATTTGAGGACAATCAGCCTCGCCTTTAAAAGGGAAGGGGACCCAGTGGATGTCAGCTGTTACACAGTCTCATTTTCTTCTTTAGAATTTCAGAGCACAGGATGGGTCTCAATAGACAGTCTAGTTGGGAATTGGGGCCATCATCCAGAGACTTTAGACCCTAAAAATGCTTTATTTAGAGACTTACATTCTTTAATTTAGAAAGTTTTGCTTTTTATGTCTTGTTTCACTTTACCTGAAAATGACCTTAGGACCCCATTCTGCTTTGCTACAATTGATCATTCCAAAGTCTTCTTCCATTATGCAAGAAACTGAAGGTCTGAAACTAAGCAGCAGAAATGGAAGGAATATATTAACAAGTCACCGATGTTAGATGAATGAAATTAAGATTATCAAGATCTCAAAATGTGACTTCTATTTTTTCCTTTTTGTTTTTTTCTTGATGTATACAATTTGACAGCCTCTATTTTTGTAGAAAGTGTGTGCCTTAAGTTCTTGGAACAGCTAGAGTATATATTTTGGATCATCTTTCTTTGTCAATATTCAAATAAAAAATTTATGATGAATCTCTTATGGGTTTAAAGTTCTTGTTTAACTTTAGAAGTTACAGCAGTGTAAATCAATATAAACTTATACAATGCAAGCCATCAGTTTTGGATGTGGGATTTGATCTGAAGTAGGAAGAAATTGGTGTGAGGAAAAAAAGGAAAGCCGAGCTGTATGTGTAGTATTTCTTTTCCCTAAGTTGACCACACACAAATTATGTGGATACGATTAAGATCTCTCCTCATAAATAGATTTGTATTTATCAGCTTAAGCTGTGTCTAGATCTTACTTTTATATACATTATATCTTATCTCTGATCTCCATCACAACCCTGAGAGTTGGTATTCATTAGATGATGACAAAACTTGCGACATGGCTTAGAATTGATCCATCTTGCTTTGAAGTCAGAACTATTCCAGTGTATCGTGCTGCCTTAGCATGATCACTAAATAGGTAATCAAAGTAAACATGGGTGTTTAAAGAATAGTACAGACTCTATGGTGGCTAGGTTGAGCACATATGTTGGGGACTAGGTAAATTAAATTTAAATAGATTGATTAGGACTAGGTAAGGCAGATCTTCAAATACCAGAAATGAAGATAGAACTATATTCTGGAGGTTACACAGACCAAGTAGGATTATGGTACAAATGCTTCTGCTTTTTTTTTTGGGGGGGGGACCCTGTTTATTGACCAGACATGCTGGAGCAAGGAGCCCACAGGAGCCGGCTCCCTTCCAGCTCTAGGTGGATGGAAAGTCCTCCCCTGTGGTCGGGCACAAGGGCCCCATGGCCAGGCCCCAAGGACCCTGCCCTCAGAGACCAGCCCCTCAGCCAGTGGCTGCGTAGCCTGCAGCCCTCGGCCTCACGGGGCCCTGCGTGATGGCAGCAGGGATCCAGCCCAGGCCAGGCCGAAGCTGGGAGGTGAGGGCTCAGACATTCGTTCTTTACCAGGAGCGCATGGGTGGCAGCACGATCAGTTATGAGGCTGGGGCAGCCATGGCTGTCAGCTGAGGAGAGGGGCAGACTTATCATTCGTCACCGTTGGCTTCAGCTGGACATTGGCGAAGGGATTCCTGCTCACGGACCGTGCCCCGTAGTCATCCAGACCCTGGGAAAAGGCAGGCACTGCCACGCTGTAGGGCCTCTGCTTGAAGGCGCCAGCTGTCTGGGTGGGGAAGGCCCTGGAGGATGTGCCATAGTTGGGGGGAGGGATTGCCAGGTCCTCCTTGTCCAGCAGGTTGCTGGTGCTGCTGCTCTTGCCCTGCTGCAGGCTCATGTGCAACCTGTCATTGCCGTCGCTGTCCAGGACCCGGGTATAGGAGAAGGGGAACAAGCCCCGCATCTTGGTCTTCTCGCTCTCACCATAGTGTCAGCCGTCACGGGCCTCGGGCACCAGCAGGGTGATGAGGTCACCCTCCTCGAAGCTCAGCAGGGTGCTGTTGTCGCCGGCTGCATGGGAGAAGATGGCCTTGACCCGCATGCGGCCATTGCGCTCCAGGCTCGAGCGGCGTAGCTGTTCTTTGGGGCCACCCTCTTGCGCACGGGGAGCGTGTTGGAGTAGGAGTTGCTCAGCTTGCTCTGGGACTGCAGGGGAGACAGGGATTTGGGCTGGGCAGTCTTGCGCTCAGCCCATGGGTTGTAGTCCTCGCTGTCCGCGCCTGCGACGCCGTTCATGAAAAGGAACAGAAATATAGCATTACAACTTTCATATTTTGCATGCAGCTACCTACATTGAACCAAGTAAATAATAGAAAATGATCAACAAAAGTTTTATGAGATAACGAGAAAAATTCAGTTATAAATTCATATCCTGAACTAAAAAATTGAACTAGAAGTCACGGTTTTTCTTGTCAAAGACTAGACTTCATTGATCCATTTTGATGCTAATGGAAGGATTTGAACCCAAGTTCCTTTCATTTGTGGATAATCATTGAGTAGTTATATATTAAATACTGGCTCTTTGCTCAACAAATCTATATTGAATGCATGCTATTAAAAGACCTACTTTGGTTCTTGCCAATACCAAGAAGTTTAAAATAATGTCTCTTGCTGAAAATGCTTAAAATCTTGCTGCACACATTAGATATAGTCATTTGAAAGTACTACTAATAAAAGATTATTGTTGTTGTTGTTAGATGCCATCAAATCAGATCTGAATCATAGCGAACTTATGTATAAGAGATTGAAATTGTCCCTGAATCTGTGCTAGCACCTGATCATTTTTATGTTTAAGCCCGTTGTTGCAGCCACTGTGTCAATCCTTCTAGTGGAGGGTCTTCCTTTATTTTGTCAACCTGCCACCCTCCCAAACATGATGTCCATGGGTTGGTCCCTCATGACTACATGACCAAAATACAAAAGATGTAGTCTCGCCATCCTTGCTTCCGAGGAGCATTCTAGTTGCACTTCTAGGACAGATCTGTTGTTTCATTTGGCAGTCCATGATATATTCACTATTTGTCTCCAGCATAACTGAAAATCATGAGTTCTTCTCTTTTCTTCCTTATTCAATATCCAGCTTTCACAGCCCTATTATGTGAATGAAAATACCTTGTAATGAGTCAGGTGCACCTTCATCTTAAATGTGACATCTTTACTTTGCAACACTTTGCAGAGGTCTTTTGCAGCAGCTTTTTCCAATGCAATGCACCTCTTGATTTCTTGACTGCTGCTTCTGTGGGTGTTGATTGTAGAACCAAGTAAAGCAAAATTGTGGACAACCTCAGTCTTTTCTCCATTTATCATGAAGTTACTTACTCAACCAGTTTTAAGGATTTTTGTTTTGCTGGTCTTGAGTTGCAATCCTTACTGAGGGATATGTCCTTTGATCTTCATAAGTACATATTTCAAATCCTCATCACTTCCAGCAAGCAGACTTGTGTCATGGGCATAACGTACATTGTGTACGAGTCTTCCTCCAATCCTGATGCCTCATTATTCTTCATAAAGTCCAGTTTCTTAGATTATTTGCTCAGCATAGAGATTGGAGAGGTATGATGAAAGGATACAGCCCTGACACACATCTTTTCCTGACTTTAAACCAAACAGTGTTTCCTTTTTCTGTCTGAATGACTGCCTCTTGGTCCATGTACTGATACCTCATGAGTACAATTAAGTGCTCTGGTATTCCCATTCTTCATAATATCCATAATTTGTTATGATCCACACAGCCAAATGCGTTTGCAAAAAAAAGAGCATTTGTAGTCCACTACTAAAAATATTAAAAATACATGGTTATATACCAAGTAATGGCTCAGATAATATTAAGTAATTCAATTCTTATAGTAAATTGTTTCTTCATGTCAAAAACCAAGATTCCATACACATGTTAAGTATGTCAGAATGCTAAATATTTAAGTAGTACAGACTTATTTGTAAATCGTGTGCTTAAGATGTCTTTTGCCAATACATTACACTGGGCAAAATCAAATCTGAAAAATTACATATGTGCTTAACAAGTTCCAAGGGAAGAGAAGGTTAAATCTCCCTTTAGGTACTGACAATAACCATCAAATCTTAAAGGAAATCATTCACATAAGCAGAAGTCATGAGAGAGTCTTACCCCTGTGACTTGGTAACCTCACAATAAATCAAGAACAACAGTTTTCTATAAAGTCAATCACATGGTATCTTCTCAGAGGTCTCTTAGTATCCTCTTCCTTAGTTGCATATTATTTCAGTACCTATATTTTTACATTTGTTGAGAGACTTTCCTAATGATATTTGGACTAATTATGAAACCATACATAACAGGTGCTAGTTTCTGTCTCTAGTTTCCCCTTCAGGTTCAGTGTGACCACAAATCATCTCTTATTGGATGTAAGGTGTATCCATTGCATGTGATTATGTGAGCCTGCTTGTCCTCCTTCTGGATGGTAAGATCATCACTGTACCCATGATGGAGAAATCAGCTTATCAAAGAAGCATCTTATCAATGAAGAGACCACTAATGGTCTCCACCATGGATAACCACTACATATATCATATATATATATATGTATATATATATACATATATATGTGTGTGTGTGTGTATATATATGTATATATATACATATATATGTGTGTGTGTGTGTATATATATATACACACATACACATATACAGGTTGTCTGCAGCTATTCCACTCTAGCATCTGATCCTGTCTGATCTCAAAAGCTAAGCATGGTTGGACTTTGTTGATCCTTTGATGGGAGACATCCTAGGAATACCTGGTGCTGTAGGCTTAGGAGAAAAACCCAGCAGCCCACTCCCAAAACAATCAGCCATCAAAACCCAATGAATATTAGAGAAGCACTGAAATAGTGCCAGGTATGGCAAAGTGTTGGGTAGTATTTTTTTCTCTTGCACATAGGGTAGCTATGAGTTGGACCCAACTAAATGGCACCTAACAACAACAACAACATATATACAACATGTATCCAAATTATATCCATTATCTAATCTAAATCTATATATTGGATGAGAATGAGAAGGTGCCTACATATTATAAGGAGCACTCATGATACACCCACACCCCTAAATGGTCTGCAAAAGTATACTTCCCTGGAGTCAGAAGGGCTTACATGAGATACCATTGCACAAGACGCACACTGAAATGCAAATTTTCTTCCTAATGCATTAGCACCTCAGTTTGTAGTTGGCATAAGTCCTATAATTTGATCAATTCTATATGTTAGATAATTTTTAACAGGGTGAATGAGCAGGAAAAATGTAACCAATACTACTATTAGAGAAAGAAGAGGGCATTTGGAATCAGGAAATGTTCATAGGGCCGTTCTGTGGCTGGTGAGGAAGGGGTGAGGTATTTTTAGAAAGACGTGTTTAGAACTGCATAGACCCCAATATTCATGGTGGTTGTTATTGTTTTTATTCAACAGTCTGGCCAATGGCAAAGCTATGAAGTTTGACAATGATATATGAGATTTCATAGAATTTAGAAAACATTGAAAGACTGAATCACTTCCATTTTATCTACTCTACTAAAAGATTAAGCATGTTATTTCTAGATTTTAGATATTTTCCCACCTAAAACACTATTTGTAAGATATATCAGGTCCTTCAATGGAAGTAAACCTCAGTGAAAATCTTGCCCCTGCTATGGATGATACTGCTTTAAAAATTCAGAGCTAAATTTGTCTCTTTATTTTAATTCAGCATGTAAATCCTGAAACACATCTTTAGATATATTCCAACTTTTCTTTATGTTGTAATCTATATGATAATGCCATGAAAATCCCATCAAATATTTTATCCTGCTCCATTCTTTGATGAGTTAGCTGGAGGACACTATTCTCCAGCTATCAACAAAATACAGCCACTTTCAAAGTGGTTGAATTACATGTCCCTATTACCTGACAGCCAACAAGAAGTATATGTGAGTACATGCTAGTAAAAATATTTATGAGCAAGACGTTTAGCTTAATCATTCAATTCACCAACAATTTATTGGACTAATTTGTCCATTACACTGACTTAAGAAGGGCACATTTTATTGTTAATGAAAAAAAGGAGGCTTAATAATAGTTACCATTTACTTTAAGAATTTTACATTACTTTTCATTGTTTGGAGTCTCAATGTCTTATAAATTAGAATGTTTGTTGTTGGATCTAAAATTCAGAGACTGACACATAGTAAGATTAACTTTCACCAAGACCACATGGATACCTAGTGTCAGAACTAGAATTCAAGCCAAATCTGTGACTCTAAAACGAGCATTTTACACTTTACTATATTATTCTTGGCCTGCATCCATACCACTGTGGTGTCTGATCCCGTCAGATCTCAGAAACTAGGCAGAGTCAGACCTGGTTAGTACTTAGATGAGAGACTGCCTGGAAACACCAGGGGCTGTGGGCTTGGGAGAAGGACTTTGCAAACCACTCCCAAAAAACAATCAGCCATCATAAAACCTGTGGGGCACGCGCCTCCTGGTCCGGCCTGGAGGTTCGGACGGGCTGTGCCGCCGCGCACACAGATACTAAACACAATTCACTCGGGACCCTCAGGTGAGGGGCGCAGACTCCCTCGGCCCTTGGGACCCCGGAGGAGACAGGAGTAAGGAAAAGCCTCAGGCGCTTTTGCCTTCCAGGGACAAACACCTGTGTTGGTCGTCTTGGTGGTCAGGAGGAGACAGCTGCCGCTTCCTCGGTGATCAGACGGAGAGCAGGTTCTTTTCCATTTTGAGGATTGCGAGAGGAGAGCGTTTTTTCCTCACCAAAGGTCTGGGGCAGAGCAACAGGAGAGGCATTTCCTCATCGGTGGTCTGGGCAGGGACAGGCGAGAAGGCGCAGAAAGGGATGCCAGAAAGGCCGTGCCAAAAAAGGTCGAGCTGCCGCAGCGCAGCTCTTTATATAGTTCGCCCATGGAATGGCCTGAGCCAATCAGCTTTCAGCCCAATTGTCCAATCAGGAAGGGTTTTGTACAAACATGCAACCAAGTTACTTTCATTTTCCCTAGATTTCTAATTTACAAACCAGATATTCAAATGCCATTTTCCCAGTTTGGGAGTTTTTGCCAATTTCCACCCAATTCTTCCCTACAAAACCATAAATAGCAGAGAAGCACTAACAATGCTTTGCCTGTTGTATGTAAGGTCACTATGAGTTGGACACTGACTTGATGGCACTTAATAACAACAAATTACTCTAAATAGTACTCTTACCACAGCCATATTCCAAATACCCTAAGCAGATCTGAGACTCGTCTCTGACATGGAGAAGAATAAAAATGGTCAGTGATTGTTAGAATTCCCAGGGGAATAGAGAGTACCCCAAATATGGCTGGTCCCAGGAGCTCATCTAGCCCATTTGGAGGACTGACCCCTCTCTTCCAGAGCAAATGACACTTACACTATATCTGGGTCATTTGCTCCCATTGAATCCTATGGGACAAGATAGCAATGGGTCACCTTTGCCATACATCCAGGTATCTCACTCTTTCCCCCTCCCATAGAGTGGGCCAAGGTAGCACCCTAGGTATGGTAGCATCTAAAGCCCCCCTGGTGCTAGATTGGTCATTTCTGCTCCAACCCTGTTCCCCTGATTGGCTGGCTATCAGGCCATATAAACTCCAGAGCTCAGAGTTTAACAGCCATTCTGAACACCATCCAAGAGAAGCTCACCAGGTCCTTATGGTTCCTTAAGGGCCCAAGGCCCATTTACTCATCTGCCTAGCTTAGCCTTCAGCCTTCGTCCAACCTGCCTTCATCATACTTCAACCTGCCTGCCACCTCTATCTGACCCTGACCTCTACAGCGCTGGATATCCTACACGGACCAACAGCTTCCAGAGGCAAGACTCCGAGAGGCAAGACTCCGAGAGGCAAGACTCTGAGAGGCAAGCCTCCGAAAGTCAAGCACAGGGCCTCTGAATTGGTTAAGCCTGCAAGCCAGAAGAGCAAGGATGCCCAGGAGTCTCTGCCCCAGTGGCAGAAATAGCAGCTAAGAACTTTCCTTCTCCGACTCCCCTTTCTTCTCTCCCTAATCCTCCATTCCTTTCCCCTCCTTTGTGAATAAACCCCTGTCCTTTTATCCTGTGTGTGACACTCTGTTTTCTGGCCACAGCCTGGACACCAGGTACAAAGTCAGGGCACCCACTTCTTGCTCCCACCCACAACACAGAGAGAGAGAAACCCCAGAAAGAACCCAACAAGTGATCAACTGAAACCTCATGCATCCAGCCTTTGTTTTCAGATGAATAATTTCATTTTCAGCACTTTAGACAGACAGAAGCCACCTCGCTTTTACATTTATTGTCAAGAAATAAAAATTGGTCAGCAAGCTCAATTTCAACGTGATATTAATAACTTCTTACCACAAATAAATATAGCATCAAGATTCCTTAGGAAAACTTAACAGCTCTAATCTTTGTGATAGTTAATATTGATTATTATCTTAATTAGATTTAGAGATATCTAGCAGATTAGGAAAGCACACTTTTGGGTGTATGTGTGAGGGTGTTTTTAGAAAGGACTAACTAAGCCAGAGGAAGTACTTTCAATATAGATATCACAATCTAATAGACTAGAGGTGTCTATGGAACAAAGGGGGAAAAGGGAGGAAGCCTACCAGGAATGGGAGGCCCAGGCATCTCTTTCTCTCTGCTTCCTGCCTTCCATGAGGAGAGCAGCGCTGGCTTACCACACCTTCCTGCTGATGTTTGCCTCACAACAGGCCTCAAAACCAATGAGCCAACATAAAACTTTCTTCCATTTAAACTGTTTCTTTTAGGTATTTGTCACAGCAACAAAAGAGTCTGCCTAATATGGCCTTCATCTTCTACACACCCTTTGCCCAACCCAGTGCCACACTCAGATTACTCTCGTACCTATGGCTTGCCTACCTTGAATTCCATTTTATCATACTCTCTGTTCACTCTTCTTTCCCTTCTATGAATCCATGTCAGAAAACTTGGCCTATATAGCTTGGATAAATGTGTCAGCCTAGTTTTGACTAACCTGTCTAAATAGATCAGTGTTTCTCACAAATTATGCCACAAACACTAAGGAAAATAGTTGTATCCCTCTTTACCATCCCTTGCCCTCCTCATTCTGATGGGTAAGCCAGAGTTTGGTTGCAGTGTTCCATAACATAACAAAATATGAGAACTAAATCCCAAGATAGTGTATTCTTCACACCTCCAGCGATGCAGTGTGATCATGCCATGACTGGAAAAATTCTTGTAACTTTCACATGTTTATATCTGATTATATTACTCATCAAGTGGAAAAATTCACTTTCTAAAACTTTTAAGTTTCCTGGGGATAGAAACCATTTCTGTCTTATTTATTGATGTAACTTGAAAGGCATTTATAAGGTCTGTTGGTGGTGGTTGTTGTCAGCATAGATGAAGTCTCCCATTGGAAAACAAACAAAGACAAACAAATACACAAGCTGTATATTTGTGCTGTGGAAATGGGTCTGACTTATAATGACCCTTATAAGGTTTTTGATGGCTGATTATTTTGGGGTTGTTTCAGGAGTGGATTACCATGTCCTTCTCCTATTTTTGCAGTGTTGGGGATCGAACCTGGGTCCTCAGAGAGTGTAGAGTAGCACTCTACCAACTGAGCTAAACCCCAGCCTCATATAAGGTATGGCTCATGGTCAATGCTCAAAAAATATTAGCTAAATTTGAATCAATTGCTGGAATGCTGAGTAGATGGAAGAAAGGATAAATGATATGTCTATTGGGTAAATAATCCTGGTTTTTCCCCTACATCAGTTATAACTTATCCCCATGATTATAACACTTCTAAGTTATTTCTGACCCTTGCAATTAGGTCAAGTATCATGTCCTTCTCTCATCTCTCTTTATCTCCTGGGAAAGTGAGTTTGTTGAGCTACACAACATCCATACCACATATTTTCTTAACTCAATTCTAACCATTTTCATTTGCTCGTGTATTTGTTTGTCTTTGTTTGTTTTCCAATAGGAGACATCATCCATGCTGACTCAAGTCAGTGTTACTAAGTTTATAAACCCTGATGAAATTTAACCTAGAAGTGCAATGGCCATAGCCGAAGTACATATCTATAAGGAACAGTATTGGTAGGAATGTGCCTTTAGCTTTTATTATCAGTTTTGAATCAGATTTTCAGTAACTGAAAAGTTTTCTTAAAATGTATACTATACCATATGTCTACTTTTTTGACATTTATAAAAAAAAGGTTAGTCTATGCCTGAGCTCTTTGGTTATCTGACTGCTAGAGAATAAAATACAGAGAACACTTATTGCAAGGAAAATGTTCTCATAGCATCCTTTAGTATGTATTATAGCTCTGAAAGAAATGAAAGCTGATGCTTCCAAATATATTAGGTTCCCAAAGCTACCCCTTAACCAGATTTGACACAAGAAGGGGCAATAGGTGAAGTTTGCGTAGTCCTTGCTAAACCCTGGGTTTAATGATTTGTAAAGACATTTGTACTAAAATAGGATCATTAAAAATATACTACCATTCCAGCAGCCTAAAAAATGCATACAATAAGTCCACACAATGCATTCCAATAATGACTCAACAAAATAAATGGTGAAATGAAAACACTATTGCTCACCATGTTTAAAATAACCTTTAGGCATTTGAGGATTTTTATTGGTAACAATTTGGTGGGAAACTACTCGGTGTAAAAGAACAGTTTAAAAGCTAATAGGAAGAATCTGGCATTAATAATGTTGTAGATTACAGTGAGAACAATAGTGAGGTTACTGCAGAAAGCAATGTATCTAGATAATTAAACTTAAAGTATTTTGGTCCTTTAGCAGTGTAAGATATGCTGCTGAGAACTTAAGAGACCTCATATGCAAAGCTGACTCAGAGATTAAGAAGGCATCTTCCTGGATATACAAGTAGATGGAAATGTAGTGTTGAGCAATGTATAGAAGGATAAGCTTGTTATTGTTAGGTGCTGTCAAGTCCAACTCATAGTGACTGTGTGTTCAGCAGACAAAACACTACCTCACACTGTGCCATGCCTAGAACTGTTTCAGTGCTTCTCTGCTATTCATAGGGTTTTTGATGGCTGATTATTTTGGGAGTGGGCTGCCAGATCCTTCTCCAAAGCCTACAGCACACAGTATTCCCAGGTAGTCTCCCATTGAAGTACTAGCCAGACAGGACCCTGCTTAGCTTCTGAGATCCAAGGAGACTGGACTGCAGGGTGGTATAGCTTTAGATTTAAGGATAAGCAGATCATTGGAATTCATTAATCATCCTCCCCCAGGTTTATTTTTCTTTAAAGATTCTTATTATCATTCTAATTGCAATGTATGTTGGTAAACACAATATCTCTCTTAATCTGGTCCACAATTACAAATAAACAAACACACAAAAGATCTAGGAAACTCATGCCAAAATGAGCTATAGAGAACATTATACATGGCTTGAAATTAAAGTTAAAGTCCTAGTACAATTACTTCTTCCAGAAATTCGTGAATAGGCCAATAGCCTCTTTGTATCTCAGTTTTTTGGTAAGTATGATAATGAAGCACAAGATTGTGTGATGTAGAGTGATTAATGTGTTTTGTTCTTGTCTTTCCAAATGATTTTATTAGAAGTTCTAGATTTGTGTTTCTTGATGGTCCATTGTTGTCCTATATCATTTCCAACAATTAGAATAAAAGAAAAAAGAATTATAGGATTTTATTAATAATCAGAACATAGCAGGAATGGATTAGGGCTGAGCTCTTGCACAGAACATGACCGTGGATGTTGACATATCAATGTAGAAGAAATACTTGGACACTACCATATTGTTGATATGCAAAAATCACAGCTGTGGAATCATACTATTTATTTTATTCTATTTAGTCTCATGAAGATTTTTTTGTACATAATCTTTTTTTCCTGCTTTTTTTTTTGCTTTCCATCATTTTTAACTTTGACAAAATTCTAGATGAGAGATACTGGTTGATGGATATTTTAAGATTGTGAGACACTTACACTCTAAATTTAGGAAAAGAAAAGTACTTTTGATTCTAGCTTATTTACATATTCATTTGAAAACCTGAGTTCAAAATTTGTCAAAGACTCAATAATTCCGCACATCTGAGGATCACTGGAAACTTTTCCATATGTATTAATCACATATAATATGTCATTTGGGAGTCACAATATTCTTATGATGCTGTATTATAAAATGTTGAGCCCCCATGGTCTGAAGAATAAATGTAAGCCCAAAGAATATAGGAAATGTGTTCACAAAGAAAGTCAAGGTTTTGGAGATTTAGCCCCTGTATGTTTAAATTAAACACTGTCACCTGTCATGATATAAAGGATGTTTTGAGTTTGAGTAAGTAGTCAATGTTAGAATTTCCCAAAATACCTATTAAAATCCTTTAAAGAAAGAAATCTGAAAAAGAGTAAATAGTCTGTACACCACTACCACAGAGACTCTAGCAAACCAGAACCATTGAAGGGAGGAAGAAGGAGAGGGAATTCAGGTTTGTGATATGAGTTTTGTATATAAAATTGCCAACAAGGAAAAAGTGTTTTCTACTTCCTGAGTGGTATTCTCAAGCAAGTTCAAGTTCATTTTGTATCTCAGAAGTTATCCCCAAAGGACCAATATATAGCAGAAGGAGGAGGAAGAGGAAAAGGAGGAGAAGGGAAGTCCTAGATCCCTCTGTGCTCCTGAATATTTCAGCCACAGATTTAGCATCATGATGTTCTTCAGATTCGGTTTGATGGAGTTTGACTATTAGCACCAAGGACCCAAAAATAGCTATGCTCACATAAGATGGCAACCACACATAAGGATCACTTCTTGATAGTGTTTTTCCTTCTACTCCTGGCCTGTGTCTTTGCTTTCTTAAACAAGATATATCTGAAAGGAGTGGCAATAGGCATATGGAAGCCATTACATGTGAGAAAAAATGAAGAGGAAGAAGAAGGGGAAGAGTTAGAGGAAGAGAAGGAGGAGAAAGAGAAGGAGAAGGAGAAGAATCCTGACTACAGCTTAGTTTTGTGAATTCAAGAAGTGTGTGTTTGAAAAATGAAGGTGCATAAGTTATTGTAGCTCCAGGGCGCCGGCTTCCCTAGTGTTAGCATAGCTGACACACTGACAGTTTATATGGAATTTATGTGCCTATTTCCTCTGCTTTTTATGGGAAAACATGTTGTTACCTTACAGCTGCCCACATCACATGCCGCCAATCCGCCTCTGAGCCATAGAGCACCTTACTCAAGGAAACATACATACATCAAGGGCTTATGTATTTTTTACAATGTTGTAAGGGGAAAATAATAAAATATGGGTTATTGTGTACACCATTCCACAGTTTAATTTTTTTTTATTTCACTGGTTTAATTGACTCTGACCATTTTTATTGCCCTTTTTCCCACCTCATCTCGCCATTTTAATTGTTTATGTGTTTGTGTACAATTGGATCGCATCTGGAAAAGGACAGGAGTTGTAACCACAACTTAAAAGCCAATTGCAGAGCTTTAAAAAGTAAATAAAGCATTTAAGCTGCCATATCAGTAAGAAGATATATGCAGATGTAAACAGAAGGAAATGTACATTTTAAAGTAAAATGCTTAGAAATCAGCTCCTCTTTTCAGTTACCTGCAGGAGCTCTGGATCCTTTGTGCTTTCTGGCGGGTGGCAGGCAGCACATGGGGCAGCACAGCAGGGGCCTCATTTTGCTTGGTTCTCCACTAGGAGACTTTCTGTGGGGGCCAGTGGCTTTCACCTGAGCATACCTGAGATGCAGGTTGTTCTTGGCTGACGGACAAGGGGCACTCTCACCTACCACATTGCCTCTGAATTGTGCTCTTGCCCACACTACTAATGCCTGCCATCATCTAGCCTGATAATCTCACTGGGGCATTGCAGCATATCTTCTAGGAAGCATGTTCTCCTTAACCTCTATTCCTCTACCCCCAGCCCCTTATTTATTTTTATTTGTTTTATTTTGGGGACAGAGTATCACTAAGTTGCATAGGCTGCATCTGGCCTCTAACTCATAATCTTCTTGTCTCAGCCTGTTGAGTCCCTGGGATTATAGGTGTCTACCCAGGTACCCAGTTTATTCTTAGTCTTTCAATAAAATGATAAGAGGAAAAGACACTTTATATGCCAGTTTACATTTCTCAAAATTATCTACACTTCCAATAGGACATTACGGTTATAAATCAATCTTTAACTGGGAAGTAAAGAATATAACGTAATGAGGGGGACAAATGGGGACAGTGGATGAATCCAAATCAGAGGTTCCACCTTTTTGTTTCCAATAGAGGATTGGCTCTGAGCATTTTGATAGGTAATAAGTGAAAATGAGGTTCAGTATTTACTTTGCCAAGCTCCCCTCAAACTTGTCTGCCCAAGCTCCTTGGGATACCCTTGTTTATGAGCATATTATTAGACAACAAAATGTGAAAGAAATTTTCACTTAAAAATGTAAGATAATATATATGACTTAGCCTTCTAGAGCATAGGTTGGACCTGATGATGTAAAGAATTGTCTCATCTTTCGTGTGTGTGTGTGTGTAGGTACATCTTGCACATTCCTCCTTGATAAGCTTGTCATAGTGGGAAGGCCAAATTTTTTATATTGAGTAATTCATTAAGTGGTTGAAGATTTTAGTTTCAAATACTGTACCCCTCCATCAAATAACCTTTAAAAAAACATTATATAACTGTGCAGATAAAAATGTCCTAATCTGTGATGTTGGCACTGGAAGGATCATATCATAGTCGTGAGAGGCACACAATCATCAACATCACCTGTAATCCTGGTAATTATGACAAAAATCAATGATGTCTCCTAGTACACTGTTCTTCTCCCTGTAATGCTCTATCCCTGAAAATGACACATCACCTACCCTTAGTACTCTGTAGCAAAACCAAGACAAGGGTAAACTATTTAGCACATTTACCAATCATCCTCAATAACAAATAGCAAATACATACTTTCACTAAACAATTTGCCTGCTTTATTAGGTACAGATTATTCAGCTTTGTGTCCACCTATGATTGGTCACCTCTCTTGCCTCCACATGGCAGAGGCTATCTTAAAATTGCCTTGTACAATTCTTCGAAGTGCACATCCAGAAAAGCTAAGAAATCTGAGTCAGTCTACCTCAAATATGTGACACTCTATCACATCTGGGAAAGAAATTTGACATGCTTTGTGCAGTGCTGGTCTGTGAAATTATGACCAACGGCTGTGACATAAAGATAAAGATCAGTCCAGGATGAGGAAGGAGTTTCTAATGAGTAGCCCTGAGTTACAATGGAATGTGTTGTTTTAGGAACAAGGAGTCAGAAGAGCTTGGAAGAGTGTTAAGGACAAGGGACATTCACAGGTAACTGCTGGAGTAGCTCTAAGGTGGCCTATAGGGCAATCATTCTCTTTATCTGAAAGTTAATCACTCTTATCATGGTTTCAGTTTAATATTAAGATTCTTGAAGAAACAGCTCCAAAAGAAGAGGCTCTACAGTGATGTAACTCATCTTATTGTTAGGAAGTGTTGGCATTTGCCAAATTCTAGGTCTGGATAAACGTTGAAAATGGGAATAAATACTGGGAGGAATTGATTACCTGCAACACAGAAGTCTTTGTGATAACAGCAACAGCAGGGTGGTATTTGTTTCCACTTGCAGTTATTTAGATAATGTTTGGGATAAGTTCTCAGTCTGGTTTTATCTATTGTTTGTTTTAGGCTTCATGTAGGCTTATCCTATTTATAAAGTGTTGTGTATGACCTCACTCATGGCTCTCTTAGCATTGTTGCTGAGAGAGAGAAATATATTCTGCATTTTTCTTGCCCTTCAGTTGTTCTTTCAGACCAGGAATATATACAAGAAGAAATGACATATATAATTTGCTCTCATGTCGACCTGCATTTGTTTAAAGCAAACAGCCAAAGAGATCAGGAATTCTATGTACCAAAATTTGTACCATAAGTGTTGCCTGTTACTGACAGAAAGATCAGGGAACAACTTCAACTTCCTGCAATAAGCAATGTGATGAACAAAAATAACATGATCTGAGACATGTCTATGTGTGAGTGTGGTGTCTGTGTGTGTGTGTGTGTGTGTGTGTGTATACAAGTTTATATTTTCATTGAAGGAAGGCATTCAAAAAGCACTTTGTTTCTCCAGATTGTTTTCCTATACCTTTAAATTTAATCTGCAAGGATAAACAATAAAAATATAGACAGGCCAGCATTAAAATGTCTTCAGTTCAACTCTTTCATTTTACTGGTGGGAAGCTTGAAGCTATAGTGGGTAGGTAAAATGTCTTATCCACAGTTGCACAGCAGAACCAAGACTTGACAGCAGTTCCTGTCTCTTTCTTTCATAGCATCATTAGGCAAACTACTGATGGCTCTTTCAATAGCTTGAATAGGTCAGTGGTTTAATGGAAGTCACTACTGAAGTTAATATTTACATCTACTATAATAAATTATGAGTTTTACCACACTGAGGGCCAC